>VSDK01008515.1:153135-168444 GCA_009767595.1 Symbiodinium kawagutii
AATATTTATATATATAGCATATCTCTTGGGATAAGCACTGTACACTACTTACACATTGCATATTTTGCTAGCACACTCTATTCAACCATGTTCTATTAAAGGCAACAACAATTAAATTATGCATCGGTTGCAATACATGTTTGCCAAGATTATTGTGACGATATGCTGCAGGTTACATTGAGGTTTTCCTTATTTTGGGTTTGAATAGGACAAACAACAACAAGTAATATGATATATTCTAGACAGGAAGACATATATTTAAAAAAACATGCAGGTTACATTGAGATTTTCCTTATTTTGGGTTTGAATAGGACAAACAACAACAAGTAATATGTTGTATTCTAGGCAGGAAGATATATACTTAAAAAAACATCTTGCAAGTCTTTAAGTATTTGAACTACATATGATTTTTAATTCTAAAGAATATTGCAATACCCTATAAATATTAAGTTACTACATCTTATTATTAAGAGCAAACACCACTTTAAATTCACAAAATGTTTTCCCATGATTTCAGAACAATGTTACCTCCTTACAGTTACAAACAAGCATATTGGCTCAGCGGCATGTGTCAACTGACACTTAGATAAAGATAGCAAGCTTTACAACATAGTAAAGCCAATCAGTTGAATTCCATGGTAGTGACTTCATGGTACAGTTAATGATGTTTCTATAAATCTTCACATTTCAGTTCATTTCAATGACATTTTGGGGTATTGAGGCAAACCTGGAGCAGAGTAAATCACCAAAAAAGTGTACTACCACAGTCCCCTGCTCTCTAAACCTACTGGTTAGTGATTGAACCACCCCTATGACAAAAAAATAGTCAGCCAACCATTTGTTGATAATCACTAGGGAAAATCATACATGTTTACATCCACCAGCTAGCCAACATGAATGTGATGGTTCATTAAGCAAGAGCGATCAAACCATGGACCACTGGGTAAGAACCATTGAGTAACAACAACAAGCATTACAATAAACAAGCGTGACCAAGGATTGTAATATCTTGAAGTGCTTCGTCCTAACGATCACTGTACTGGCTTCGATTTAGCAAAAACAATCATGGGTTACTGACTACTTAATTAATCATAATATCATGAATAACCATGATTATGAAGCCATGTATGTCCATGATCAAACATTCTTAATCCCAACTAACCATGGAATCAGTGGTGTAGAGTTTCGGAATATCTGGGATTCACAGAGATAACTGGAATCGTGAAGCCGTGGTAAGCTGAACGCTTTCTGAGCAGAGTGAACTAAGCCCTTCAGCCACGCTTAGTGACTGTAGGTTATGACTCTAGGCCAGCAATCGAAGAAAAAACAGATGCCATTTGCTTCAAACAATTTTCGAAGGATCATGGTTTTGGATGGCTTAAGGATCGCCACAACGCCGGCTTCCACCTCTGGTAAAACCAGCCTGGTAGTCAGAAATCGGCATTTGCAATAGGTATATGAACCAACTGTAAATGCTGGATTTTCAAATACTTTCCACATCCTGGTTTGTTTACCACAGAGTATCAAAACATACTCATGATCTCCAACACTCATATGGCTGTTTCTCCAAATAGGGGTACCCCCAAATCATCCAATAGTAATCAGTTGTAGTTATAGTCATAAACCAACCATTTTTGGGGGTCCCCTATTTTGAGAAACCACCATATCCAAGTGTCGGATGACCATAGTTAGCTGGGCCAACCCATTAGTCCTACATCACTCCTTGAAAGCACGGCTCCCGAGGAAGCCACGACCCTGAAAATGGACCCCGGTTTCCCTGCTAGAAGGACCTTGTGTGCGGACACGACTTGGCATCGATTTTTTTCGTGGTACTCGCTGCAAAATCATATCAATAACATTGAATCGCTCCCAACTTGATCGTAAATAGCTGGTGTAACAATGAGATAACAGTGGTATCATTGATTATATATCATAATGTGCAATGAGGTTCAATCACTCTCAACCTCATCAAAGATAGCTGGTAGGTTATATATCCGTTGTGAACTTCATTGGACTTCACATTCATGACGAACTGTCATTACTATCTCGAATATGCGTGACTGTTCCATCACTATTTTCATTGCCTTTTTGTTTCGTCACCAAGCATCAGTGGTCATTATTGTAGCGAGGCAAAAATTCTTAGTAGCCCGTGGATTATCACGAAGTGTTATCAACCCTGATTTTTAAGACCTCTGATCATCATTTACCATGATTGACCAGCATAATATCCGTTTATTTTTGTACTTCAAGCATGTCATTAGCTACCATCAATCGTCGCAGACTATCCGTGAACTGAATTCCAATTACTAGCGGCATGAACAACTAGAAACCATCAATGAATCATCCATAACCATCAATTCACCATCAAAGACCTTTTAAGCAATTATGATGAACTACTACAAACCTTTACCAACCGTCATCAAGCAGCATCAACTATTCACAATTGACGACTAATCAACCATGCCACACCAACATAATGGTTGATGAGCCACTACAAGGTGGGCCCCCAGCGTTCATCAATTGGCTTATACCCTACCTAACCATGGTCTACCACAACTGGCAATTACCCTAGTTTTAAGCCAACTAAATGAACTTTTGGCTTAGGGTAACTAGGGAAACTCCCGGCTGTTGTTTCTTATCCGCCAGGGTATGATTCAAGTTGGCCTGGGTATGGTAAAAAACTACCACAACTGCTTGCTCAAAACCGGGGGCCAAGCCTGGGCCACCCCTCACCACTGCCGACCCGACTGCCGACCCGCACACACTGCTGAAGCTCGACCAGGCCAAAGAACCCAAGAGCTGGAGCCTTGCGCCAGCTGAAAGCGGTGATTGGCCAGCAACGGGGGAGGGTGGTTCGGCCAGCTGTGGCAATCATGGAGCACATAATTGACCATGACTCCACTAGTAATGGTTAACAACTATCAACCTCTAATGCTCCAAGTTGCTTCTTAGAAGGCACTTCAACCCTAAAAACCAGCCCCAAGTACAGTCTCACAAGGTATTTGGAGCAGTGGGGAACAATCAATATCTAGCTAGGAATGGTGAATAACTATCAATGTTGAATATCCAGTAAACGAAATTAGAATTGATAATTGATGCTAGTTTTTCATTATAACAACTATAATTCTCAATGATCAATAGTTGTCAATTGCTCAATTACTACTTACATAACTATCAGTAATGGTTAATAACAACTATCAATGGTGAGTATCTAGCGATGGTTAACAAGTATCATTGCAGCTGAAACAATGAGTTGTGGTGAATAGGTACAGTAGCTAGCAATCATTGGTTCTAGCTGGGAATTCACTACCAATTAAGCGATTATATAGTTCTGAATAACTATTCATGAATGGTATCGACTATCACTAGCCATCATTGGCTATCAATAAGTTGCGAATAGCAACTTGGGAGAGGGAAATACTCGATGGGTTAATTCTGACCAGCCCAATACCCCCCATTCACAGCGTCCAAGTGGCACGCTCAAAGCTGCAAAGAATGGGCACAGGACCTAGGGCGATCGAGAGGAGCTACCACTGAGGCACCACTTTGCGTGTCGGAAACCAACTGGTTTGGGAATTCATGATCGATACCCTGATTTTCTGGCAGGTTTTTGAGGATCATTGCGTCAAGTCCGTCGTGTTCATGTTGAAATGATAAAAGTCAAGAATGTCTGCCTGCCCTCATATTTTTTGCGACTCTCTACTTTGCAAACATATGTCAGGTTTCAATGAACCATGTGTTTGGGTTTTGGGGGCATTGATGTTTGAACAAAAGTGACTGTAGCTACTCCCAAAAACCCCCCAGTGCTGCCAGCAGCCGTGCACCATGGTTCGCGGCCGTATCCTGGCCATGTTTCATCACTCCCAACCCCGGTACCCACAACTGAGCTCCCCCCAAAACAATATGACAAGCGACAGGCGATTACCCAAGTGATCGATCCATTTCAGCATGGCTTCGGATCAGATCAACATTTTGATCAAGCCATGAGTCACAATGCCCCTTCCACTGATCTGAGAATTTGAGTTCACATTGGCTGCATTTTAGGTTCCAATCGGTCCATCTTTGGACGTGCTGGATCCCATGTACACTCCATTGTGGATGGACTGACATGAAAATCCAAACGGCTGTGGCTCTGGTCTCATTCAAACCAAACAATCAGCATGGCTTCAATCATATCCTAGCATGGTCTTCTATTGATAGCAGTATATACTTGTAGGCAAAATGGAAAACCAGGCCCTCCAAAAAATGCTGGTCATCAGGGCCTACGTCACAAAGCCACAATGGGGTAGCTTCAATACAACAAGATACGGTTGAACTGGTACGTACCCTGGTGAAACCTGAGAGGTTGAAGACTGGTTGGTGGTTCAACCTCCCATACGAAAGATATGCTTGTAAACTGTGAACCAACCAACCCTTGGTTAATATTGGGGATAATGAAAAATGTCAATCAATCCACCAACTACCAGTTCACCATGAAACCATATTACTATATTGTTATATTATAACCACCACAATTATGTCGAACGAACCACCAACCGGGTTACCCCTGCGTTGATTTCATCCATACTGAGTTTCCAGCTAGATCCACCAGGAAGAAAGCAGCACCATGCTTCCTGCTTTGAGCGACCCAGCGAGGCAACCCTTTCTCCTCTTCGCGGTTCATAGCTCTCTTCGTTTCAAATGACCAATCGTAGTCCAAGGGTTGATCATGGTTGGAAGTCATGGTGGCAGGTATTGGTGGGAGTACTTCCCTAAGATCCAACGATCCAAAGCGACAAATCTGGATGTCAACCTAACTCGCTCGGAGCCATTCTGGGCACAAACCTTGGTCAAAATCTGGAGATGGGTACCCTTCGCGTATCGGGTTCCGACCTTTGTGGGGTCACCAGTTGGGTGCTCCCAAGTTGCAAGTTGTTTTGTGACATCAACAAGTTGTACATGCGTGTAGTCAATAGCGGTTAATGATGGTTGACTATGTGATAGCGATTGATAGTGAATGGCTGGTAGTAGCAATACATGGTGGCTTCTCGAAATAGAGGTACCCCTAAATCATCCATTATTAATCATTTTTAGTAATAAACCAACCATTCTGGGGTTCCCTATGGCTTGAGAAACGACCATGTAGTAGCTGTTCACCAATCATCCAATAGTACAGCAATGAACCAACCATAACTTGGGGGTACCCCGTCATGACTTGAGAAACTGCAACGTCTTCGGGCCCATGAAAGGCGCGCCTTGCCACATGTAATCACGAACGCGCTGTCACGGGCGGCAGCACCATGACCTCACCATATAAATGTTGATGGTCTTCAATGGTCATCCCACTCACCAGTTATTAATGGCAAGTCGTCAGCTCTGAGAGGCCGAGGAACAGATACTTCTAGTCGTGGGTCTCATGGGTCACCAGTTTCAGCGCCGGTCATCCGAGCAAATTAAGATGAACAGAATATGTACCAAAATGTTGCAAAAAGGATGCCAATATGTCCGGAAGTGATTCTTCTCCCCCAGCCTGCTAGCATTCATGTCGACAAGCATGATCTGCGCGGTGGCAGTCCTGCCACGTGAAGACGACCAGGCACTGCGGTGGGATTGGTAGGCCTGAATCAGCAAATGGCAATTGACGGTAGCTGGTTATTGATGGTAGTTGATGATGCTTAATGTTGGTTGATTTTGGATAATTAATGTTAGTGACTTGATATGGTTGTTGTTGCTTCATGGCACATATGGTTAGCTAATTAATAGCTACTTGGTGGTTTGCTAATGGCTAATTGGTTGTTGTTGATGATGGCTGATGACGGGCTGGTAACTTTGTCTAGTCGGTGGTTTCAACCTCTCTGGAAAAATATGCTAGCTTGTTGATTAACCGACCATCCCAAATCCGAAGTCATGGGTGAATAAACCCTGGTATCATCAGGTGGAACCAACTCACCTTGTCTCGTCTAACACTCAAGAGCTTGTACAAATTCAAAACATTGGCAACGATCCAATAGTCCAGGTTAATTAATACTGACTGATTACAGTAATGGTCAATCTGAATTATTATACATGATGAGAAAAACGATCCTCAAGTGACCATCGCTTGTTGAATCATCAATGAATGATCAGGTCGGTTGTTGAATGATCTTCGCACCAAGGCTCTCCACGACCGCTCTCACAAGCGAGCCAGCAGTAGGATTGGTCACAAAGGCAAGCAGGAAAAAACAACGGCAAAGCACTGGTAGCACGATCAACCCTGAAATTGCAAACCAACCAACCAACAAGTTTGTCATTGCCCTTCCATTTACCTATACAGTCAGGACTCACTGTGATAGGTGACCCTCTCTACTTGGGGGTCCCTGACTACCTACTCTGGAGGCAACTGGAAGGCTCGGATTTTAGTTCGAAATTAGCAGTGGCAGTACCAACTGATAAGGCTACCAGTTGATAGTTTTGACCAGGTATCTATTCGCACAGCGGCATTGCCTGCATAGTGCTGTGTTGTTTGCTAGCCGATTTTATTCGAGATGTCTCGGGAGTTGCTATTGCATTAGAAAGACACTACAACCATTCAAGCAACCAAGCCACTATGCTTTGTTTATCTGTATTGATCTCTATTGTTGATTGGTGATGTCCTATCGAAATCTGTGGCTTTTGATGGTTAAACACCATCTAACCAAACAACCAAACCACAAACCAACCAACAACAACAACAACAACAACAACAACAACAACAACAACAACAACAACAGAACGAACGAACGAACGAACGAACGAACGAACGAACGAACGAACGAACGAACGAACGAACGAACGAACGAACGAACGAACGAACGAACGAACGAACCAACGAACCAACGAACCAACGAACCAACCAACCAACCAACCAACCAACCAACCAACCAAACTTTTTGATTGATGGTTGGTTTAATTGCTGGTTGGATGGTTGGATGGTTGATCGGGTTGGTTGGATTGATGCTTGCCGAGCTGTTGCTGATTTGGTGGTTTCTCAAGTCATAGGGTTACCCCCAGTTATCATCCAATTTTAAGCACTTATAATATTAAACCATCCATAGCTTTGTGTCCCCGATGGCTTCAGAAACTCTCATGTTAACCATTGGACCATGGTTCATGATTTACAAAGGTCAATAATAGAGTAAACCAGGTCAATGATAGTCACTATTGGGTCCCCTCTGGCTTGAGAAACACCTTCCATTTCCAGATTAGATGGTCACTACCAACTAAACTGCGCAACTAACCAACCAACTAATCCATCAACCAATCTAATTTGCCTACCAACTAACCCACCAATCCACCACTCCACCACCACCACGACCACGACCACGACCACCACCACCACCACCAGCACCACCACCAGCACCACCACCAGGCACCTCGCGTCGCTTGGCCATGACATCCTGCAACTCGGCCGTCGTCACGGGCGGCGATTGCATGCCACTGGGACGCGTCCTGAAGATACCTGAAATGCAGCGAGCAACGGGTGAAACGGGCAAAATGGCACGGGCTCAAGGTTCAAAATTGTGAGGGAACCAGGTCAACAATGGCTATCATTGTCGGCTATCAATGAGTAATTAATGATTGGTTATTAGAATAGTGATTTATCGTGTCTCGGAATGATGCATAGGAAGTCGACTATTGATTACTACTGATGCCTATTGATGATGACAGTTTATGACAACTCATAGTAATAATGGTTCATAGTACATAGTAATATGTTTTAATTATATATAAGTTGTCAAGTTCAATGATGACTTTTTATGGTGACTATTGGTACTTCCTGGTTGAAATAGTCCAACCTGTTCAACAATCGTTCATCATGGCAAATAGGTGATTATAGGTAAGATCATGGTGAACGAATGATGGTTCACAATAATGGTCCATCAATGGTTTATTGATGGTTAACTGATAAAACCACCGATAAACTAGTAGTCAATGGGGACTTCATGGCCTCATCATGCTTAATTGATGATGCGTATTTATTGGCGGCTTCCAATGGTACTCAATGGCTTAAATGTAAATATAGTGACGCAGGTGGATTGTTACGGATTGCAGCGATAACTAAATTGATCTGGCTGTAGGTCAAAACCTTGTACCCGTGGTTCCCCATCATTAACCATTGTTTTCCCTATAGTTTGTTGGTTATTATCCACCCTAATTGGTTGGTTAATATTGATCCACAGCCATCTGGTTAAAACTGGTTGAGATTCGTAACAGGTGATTCTAGGCACTGCCAGACTCAGCTGAACCAAAAGTTGATGCATAGAGCTGTTATGAAGCATCAGTGGCTCCCAATGGCCGCGGCGCGTTCGTGCACGACGCACACATGAGGTGGGGAAACACCATTGCTAGCTCCATGAAGAATATCGAAACAACAAAAAATCACCATTTCCAACTGGGAAAAGCCATTGACTTGCAGTAAGTCTATGAACCAAAGACGAGTCATTTGAGTTAGCACCATTTGGGCTACCACCAAGCCATGGCTGACCGAGGAAAACCGTTGAATTCCATGAGCCGAGTCACCACCAAGAACTGGACTTTCACCACGACTAACCCAAGGAAAACAATGGATCCAACCACCGTGCCCTCCCAAAACCTGGCCTGACGACATGGCGCCAGGGAAGGAGCCACGCGGCTGTGTTCAATGGACTAAGCGATTGATGAGTATACCCTGAACAACAAGTGATATTGAAATTTTGACA
This sequence comes from Symbiodinium kawagutii, assembly GCA_009767595.1. Taxonomy (NCBI): domain Eukaryota; class Dinophyceae; order Suessiales; family Symbiodiniaceae; genus Symbiodinium; species Symbiodinium kawagutii. Next base: position 161,832 of record VSDK01008515.1, read on the forward strand.
AAACCAACGAAACTTACTTGTAGCCCTTGCAGAACACTGGTATCATCATATGACAACATATGAAAACCATTCCATTGGTTTCATGTGCCAAAATTGGCTATGAACATTTTTCAGCGGCAATATATCCAGGAGTTTCATCTCATTAGGTTCCGGTGGAGTTTGAGATGATCCCCCATTTCATGGGTAGCTTGTGGACTGTCTATACCTCCATGCTATTCTTCAAACCGGCGTCCGGGAGTGTAATCCCACCAGCTTTGCTGTGACGTGCCAAACTTAGGTACATAGGTCCTGTTTGACCAGGTATCTTCCTAGAAACAGCTATTTAGAAAAAGAAGAGTGAAATGACATTCCTGCAAATCAAAATTTGCCTTTGACCTGGGCCCTTTCTTGTGGTTGTTTTCTCGCGCACGTCATTTCCATGTCACTGGCGCAACTTGTTTAAGGATGGCTGCGGCCGCCAAGTGGCTGTTAGGAACCATGGGAATGATCTTCCAAGAAGTTGTCATTGAACACCACGGTTATGTGGGTATGTGCCAAATAGAGTAATTAACCAACAACACAACCCACCAAAAAACATCATTTACTAGGAAACTATTGGTTTCGGGGGTACCACTATTTTGGCACATACCCATGTAGTGTGTGCAACATAGGTTTTGTCATGTCATGATGACCAATGAGAATGGAGGTGTGCGTTGCAGTTGAACTCACCCCTTATTGAGTCGGCCATCCGTAAATATACGCATAGATATATGCATGAATTCGTGTATATACATGCATGTATATATATAAATATAAATATGTATATCTATAAGTGTGAATACATATATACTATATAGCCTATAGCTGTATAAATTTCAAAAAATGTACGTACACACCCGAGATATGTGCAGAAATGTGTATACTATAGACATGACTTATACACATACCGGACCATTGCCCAGCCAATAGATTGCCGTGGTCTCCTACAACCAATTGTGGTTAGAGAAACACACCAATCAATCCTTGTGTTTTTTCAGTTGCTATACGCAACAATACCTTGGGAATAAAAACGCAAGCAGCAACAACAAGAATAAATAGACCCACCATAGCTGATGGTCAATCACACCAGAATCATAGTTTGCCTCTGGTGAACGAACATGGCAACGGAAAATCTAGGGTTTTCTGAACAAAATGATGGATTTTCCAGCCAAGCGTATTAGCTGACCACATGGTAATCATGTTGGTAGTTTCAACCCCTCTGAAACATATTAGTCAACCAACCATTTGTTAACAATTGCAAATATAAATGTTTGAAACCACCAGCCAGTAATACCTGTCAGTGCTTCAGGTCATCATGACTTGTCCGCGGTCCCCTCGGTCCCATTTTGGGTCACTACACCCTGCTAGCCTGGAGGTTCTCTTCGATCAGGGTCAGAACACAACCGCGCTCGTCCTGGTCGCGGGAGTAGATACAAGGTGGGCCCCGTTCATCAACTATAGCCGTTGGGTTATAACTATGGTAACTACCAGTTATGGTAGATACAACTATCGTTAAATGGCCTTATAAACCAAGTTATAAACTAGGGGGGCCGACCTTGTAAACCGATTTCATTGGATAGTCTGACTTCTCCAGGATGGCTATGGTGGTTTCTTAAAATAGGGGGTAGCCCTAAATCATGCAAACCATTATGGTATCAAACCGACCATTTTTTTGGGGGGGTCCTATTTTGAGAAACCACCACAAAAAGGTTATATACACATAAACATGTTGGCATGGTTTCCGTGCGTTTCCTTCTACAATGACATCCTGGTGGATGGCGATGATCAAAGACCCTCTAGGATCCCGCTTCCAGATGCCAAACAATTGATTCCGAATATGGCGGCCCAAATTGTCAGCCCAATTCACTCATTCGTATCTGACCCCAAACTAAAAGTGAGATGAGACCCCAAATGAATCAACAGGCTCGAGATAATGGTGCTGACCCGAGACTTTGAACATGTTTAAATTTGTGTGTAATTATCAACAAAGCCCAAGAAAAATCAGAAAGATGATCGAAGAGGTATGCAGCAGCAGCTGCCTTGGCATAGCCTTGGTGACCCCACATTCCACTGCGGATGGCGAATTCATGGTGACCCGCTCACGGCTCAAGCCGAGGTTGGCCATTGGTCCAACCCCAACTTTTCTCCAAGGCGACTGAGGCTGATCTTTTTAGCAGCTAGAAACCTCGTTTTTGTCTGGTTAGAGAAGCTGCTACTGCAGCTGATGAATCAAATGTCATGGTTACTTGCCAACTATGATTAGACCAACACTCCATCATCATCATCACCACCACCATCATCGTCATCATCATCATCATCATCATCATCATCATCATCATCATCATCATCATCATCAACATTACCATCATCATCGCCTTACTCCCAGCTAAATCACTAGGAGTTGCCAGCTCACCATAAATTGTTGGTGGCTTCCTCAAGCACATCATGATGGTTGATGGCATCGACGACATCTCATGACTGGGTGCCGGACACCACGTGACCCTGGCAATGGGAAGCTCTACAAATTCATGGATCGTCACGCCTGAATAAATTGTGCCTGGACCACAAATGTGTTCCTTTAAGCCTACAACACCTTGGTATCATCTCCAACCTTCGAAGGTGGCCCCCCTGTCTGCTACAATTTGACTTGTAAGTAGAAACAACTGTTGGGTTTGCCTCAATCATCAATCGCTGGCAAATCCCGATGCTGATGATCAAACATTTGCAACCCAACTAGTCAGTAAATGTCAGTAAAAAACAAATGACAAATCAAGTCTGTTCCATCATCTGGTTGGTGGTTAGATGCCCTCATAAATCCATCATGCCTCGAAACTACCAAGCAGGTCTAGGCTGCAATGGCTGACAGCTAGGCTGCCATGTCTTCACCTTACCCGCTGTCGCCGGTCCGGCTCCAAGAACAGCAAGGGCTCGTAATCTTCTCGGGGAGGGATCTTAGCCTGGGCGAATCTTCACAGCACCCAGTGCTCCTCCCGGCTCGTTTCCATTCATGCAGGCTCCGCTAGTTCAACCCGAAGAAAAACGCGGAAGATCTAAGCAAAATCCAGTATTTAGATCATTTGCAGCCTTGGGCAGGTCCAATAACTCAGAAGTATGCCATGACCGTAGTTTTACTGTTGGACACAATCCTGGCTTCAGATTCTAACAGCGGTTCACCCTGGAGACCCTGATCTAAATCATCTGGATCCATCTTAGGGGTTCCATGTTCATCTATTCACATGAGCTACCATGGTTGGGGGTTCCATGTTTATCCCTTTTCCGAGAGAGGATGAGGTTTTGATGAGGGTTCATGGTCTATGGTCAATTGATGGCTAATCATGGCTTGTTGATTGGCAATGATTTCAGTCGAAACACTTCCACATCAATGGCAGCCCCAAAGATCCAGAAATAGCTGGTGATCTGCCTTCAAATAGCTGGTGACCTGCCTTCCAATTCAGGAGTTTATGAACAACTGCATCTCCCATCCCCGACTAAGGCCCTACCGCCGGATATTGAAAAACCGTCGTGGAATCCCTGAGGCTTCCTGCCGGCTCCCCCTTGTCGAGCAGGCTTCCTGAGCCGAACAGCATGAGATGCTCAGGAAGTGCATACATATGTATAGAGCCTATACCATAGATGTCTGATTTATATATAGATAAATAGTTATCAATTATAACATGATATAACAATATAACATGATAATAACATAGTTGTATAGCGATGTATGATAAATTCTCGCAAATATATTGCGACCCGACATGACCGGACCATGGCGACCACATCGGAGAAGCTGATGGACACAACTTCCGAACAAGTGATGTAGATTTAGTAGCTGTTACCGTTCATGTTTGAAAACAAGAGTTATTTTCCGGCTAGAAAAATGGCTGTGGGTCAAAACCCTGTACCCCTGGTTCCCCCATCATTAACCATCATTTTGCCTTATTATTGTTGGTTATTAACCCCCATTATTGGTTAGTCAATATTGACCCATAGCCAAATGAATTACCAAAGTAGTTCCCAAGTTATTGGCTCATGGTCAATGATGGGTGTACTTCCTGCACCGCCTCCAGCTGGGGTGATGAGTGGCGGGGGGGGCCGCGGGGCCCCGCGTCGGGGTTCGGTGACCTGTCGTGGTCCAACAGCCTCCTGACATGAGGTGGTTCTAAGATCCTCTGTGCTTCCAGGCTTCCATGATTTAAAATGTAGGGGCTGAAAACCAACCCCAGTCACAACTAGCTGGTAGAAAGCAGTTGGTTACCTGCTATTTCATGGTAACTGGAAGCATAGGGCTTGGCAGAAAACCCTGAAAACCCATGCATCTATCGAAACCAAATGATCTCTTTCTATTCACAAGCGCTTGGCTTATTGGAAAACGATTCAATATGTGCAGCATCGCATGGCCACACCACCATGAAATAGTAGGTAACCAGTTCTGGTTTCTACCAGCTAGTTGTAACATGGGTTGGTTATCAGCCCCTATCAATCACGGAAGCCTGGAAGCATAGGGATCAACAGCAGCACAAACCAAGCGCACTATGGCTGTCAGACCAAGGATCGGAGAGAACTGAGCTCTTTTGCATAGAGTTTGTCCATCCTGGAGCCGCAGTGGTAGAGACGGTGGACCATCAAAAAATCAGTTGTAGTTAACCACTATTCACAACTCATATGGGGCCATAATGGTGGTTAATAGTGGTAAATTAATGTAAATTACAGTGATTTATAGTGGCCAACCTGACTTGAAATGCCTAAGCCTCATCAGGCAACATCCTGACATGTGCCACATGTCTCTGGCCAGCCTGTCATGAGCACCTTGCCACAGGTGGTGAAACGCAACGTTTATGGGTCGAAGTGCGGCAATAGGTCATGCATCATCCGACCAACTCAACGCTTGCAGGATGGAAATGCTCCCTTACAGAGCCTGGTTACATGCTTCCTAAGTTGGAATTGGCAAGAACGTGTTGTGGGTAGCACGCAATGTGGCCGGCCTGGTCCAAGTTGCAATCCAAACTACATGACTGGTATGACTGCTAGAATTGGGATGCTCCCAACAATGCTATGTGATCAAAACATGCTAGCCCGCAAGGATCGACATAACCTTCTGCTTTTTGTGCTGTGTCTTTCCTGGATCCATTGAATCTTTGGCCTTGCTCGGCTTCGTTGCCGGACCATTAATTCAATGAATCAAACTTGTTTGCTCACGTAGTCTATAAGCTGCTTATAGTTGAGGCCATGATAGTTCAGCAGTTTAACCCCTGCTCATAACCCCTGCTGTTTGCCTATAAACCCCTGCGTTCATGTTCTATGACGCCGTCAATTATGCTAGTGAACTACTATTTTCCAGATTAAAACAGAGGAGCAATGCTAATCAATCCCTATACAATATGTGTATGAACCCCTATAAAATCCCAATTGCATCAAACGAACCCCCAAGACTAGATTGGCTCACTACATGTCTTCATGCAGCGCTCATTGAATTCGCCCAGACCACCAGCGAGTTAAAAGAAATCCTGACGGATACCAGGCAACAATCATGCTGAATGTTTGATAGGAATCTCAGCCTATGATTCTTATAGCTTATGCACTATCAATATTCCCTGATCCTTTGATATTGTTCATTGTAGACTCAACCCCATGTTTTCCGGGCTGCTGAAAGGTAAGACAACTCGGTGTTTGAACCAACAGCTGGCGCTGGACCCCGAACCCCGCTGACCTCTCCAGCCGATCGTTGGCTCGTTTCGTTCTCAGCGAACAAGCGCAGCAGGGCCCGAAAAGCTGATCAACTGATGCGCTACCATGGGACTTCAAGCAACCGCGACAGGATCTGTCAAATGACAAGTGGATATGTCAAATTTGCCTAGTCATAGTTCCACCCATAGATATGCATGCCAGGCATATCATAACACCTATATTGAATTTGTAGATACATTTGTACAAACATGTGTTTTGATATCGTGGCTATATCATACTGTATCCGACATGAGATATCACTGACTATTATCCTAGATATGATGCGATACAACTCTTTATCATATACCGTATGTTCTGACGGGTTCACTTCAACCCCTAACTATTAAAAAAACACGTTAGTCATATTAGTCAACCATCCATTTGTTAGTAACTACTTGGAAAAATTGAAAGATATTCCTTCAAAACACCAACCAGCTGACTATTTCACTGGGTTGAAGTGGTCAAATCTAACCCCCAAGTTCATTTTGCTGACTATTGAACCGAATCAGCAGCATCATTGACATACGACTCACCCCCAACGCATCGACCTGCCCGGACGAGCCGGCCACAGATGCCCACAGGTGCTCTGGGCCGTCCGGACTCTGATTGGATCAAGCGCAGCTCTGTCAAATCCGTGCTCACCAGACCTGGCTGCCACCAGCCGTCCGTGGTGCTGTTGAGGAGTGGTTCGTTGGATGTTCGGGGCCGCCGGTTGGGGGATGAAGCCTAGCTGGTTTAGCTGGTGAATGATGGAGGATGGTATCTAGCAAGTATAGAGGGATATATAGCAACAATATGGCTGTGGGTCAATTTTAACCATCAATTTCAATCAATTTCATGGTGGATGATAACCAGCAAAACTGTAGGGGAA
>VSDK01008515.1:168454-181616 GCA_009767595.1 Symbiodinium kawagutii
AAAATGGTTAATGATGGGGGAACCAGGGGTACAGGGAAACCAGGGGTGCAGGGTTCTGACCCATAGCCAATTCCATGGCTTTTTTCACCAGTGAACTGTTTTCAGCCAGCTATAAACTCTAAGTGTTACTGCCCAGGCCTACGACCTACTTACCACCTACCCTCCGGTAAACTAACCTGGCAATGGATTTTAGCCATATTTTCTAGTGAAACCCTGGGAAAACACTAATAAATGGTGGATTTTCCATTGCCAGGTTAGTTTACCAGAGGGTAGTTGAAAATCATTACTGCAAGCTACTCATTGAACATAGCGGAAAAGTTGCCATACCCAGTTCCGATCTGGGAAACTGTTGATGCAGGAAGCATCATGAAGCCATACCATTTGGCGACCGGCCACTCCTGGGGGCCGCTCCTTGCCTGGCTTCCCCGTATTAAAGGGCTAGAAGGATACCCCTGGATCAAGCAGCTCCCAACCACAAGCCAAATCAACTCAATGAAGTGACAGGGTCTACAGAGTGACTGGCTGGTGGTTGAACCACCCCTCTGACAAATGTACTCGTCAATCGACCAATCATCCCAATTGTTGGGAGAAAAAAAAAAGGTTTACAAGCAACTAGTAGTTGCTTTGCCACTGTGGGTGGTTGTTATCCCCTATCATTGACAACTATAATCCGCTACCAAAAATGTAAAAAACAATCAACCAAACGAAGCAAACCATGGATTGATGTGCCTTGGGCAAAGTGGATTTGGATCCAGCAAACATGGGCGGCATCATCAGCAGTTACAACTCGGGGCAGAAAATAATAGGTGATGGTTGAGGGTGACGAGCCAATGCAAATTGTTTCCTGAGGGTTGACAATTGTTGATACTTTTTAATGATGCTTGGCGATGAGTAGTAATGGACTATGATGATTAATTAGTGGTGTTTAGATTAACCCATCAATAAAACCAGTGATGGCAAGCAGCCGTCATAATTTAATCAATCCATCATAATCAGTTAACCATTATAGATTTATCACTACCAGTCATTTCCATCACTGTTTCTGGTTACTGTGTCTGATTGTTTTACCGTAATCAAACCAATGATGGCAAGGCGGATGACAAGAAAATGCTAAGATTCATCAGCGGGATGATGAGTAGTAAATGTGCCTGGGTTATTACCTGTGGGAATCATGGTGAACTGGAGGCCAGTGGTAAGAAATATTTGTTTGATACAGTCCTCTAGTGATTACAGCCGTCATGATCAATAGTCAAATGAAATGGCTAATGATGCCTGATGGAGATGAATGGTTGATGAAGATTGAAAGTCCGAACTGATGGATACACAAATTTCATAATGATCAAGTTGTGATGTCAACGATGATTGACAACCGCCAATGGTCAAGAGCGCTAAACACTTGATAAGGCATGATCAATGATCAAGTAGACTGGCTAAAAATGATTTCAACGCTGGATAACAATGGTCAACCCAGGATTAATACTGGTATTCCCTAGGTTTATCGATTGGAGGGGTAACATTTAATGGGAAACCAGTTGGTTTTTTAGGGGATACCCCCTAGCAATCAACCAGGAGTTTAGCTTTATCTGGGGTTGCTACTATTGAATGATCATCAACCTTGGAATTCTGTGAGAAAACTCATCAATCTCCCACCTTGGGCATGCTGTTCCAGCAGTTGACGACTCCTGAACCCATGAACCCCCTGCCAACCGGGATGTCTGTGGGTGCGTTGCCAACTCCATATAACCAGTGATGATGGTTTATGTCGACTACTAATTCAATCAACCGCACGAAAAAGGATAGTGATTTATTTCTGCCATCAAAAAATCCCAATGGCTTCAAAGCTAGGGGTACCTGAACTGACCCGCAGCCATATGGTGGTTTCTCAAAATATGGGTACACCCAAAATGTTTTGGTTTATTCATGGAAATGATTACTGTATTGGATGATTTGGGGGTACCTCTGTTTTGAGAAACAGCAATATTGGACATGTTGATTGCTGTTGTGTTTGTAATGAACAAGATGCAGTTGGGTCTCTATTGCTGAGATTTTTGGGCGGATGTGCCTGGTAGACCTCGTGGTTGGTTCTTGTTTGGTGAGGATTACACTATCTGGTCTATGTAGAGATTGGTATAGCCTCATGTGAACTGTTTGAGGTTCTGATGGATGAATGCTGGTCAATGCTGGTTGATGACTTGATCATGGATGATTTTGGTTTCATACTGCATACTGATATGGCAAATAGTAGGTAACCAACGCCAGTAGAAACCAGCTGGTTACTATTTCATGGCAACTGGAGGCATAGCGAATATCAGTCATTGTTAACCATGAATTCATCAATCATTATCCCCGAAGTATCAGTGACCATCAGTTAACAACCACTCAACCATCAGTTAACCACCGCTTAACCATGTTAACCATCAATTCACCACCAATGGTGAATAGTTAATCATTAGTTAACCCTTGTCTCAGCATTATTAACATCATCAACCATTAGTTAATCATCAATTGGCTCCCCCATCATTAACCAGGCTGTTTTCCTCTATTCTTGCTGGTGATTATGCCCCATGAAATTGTTGGTTAATTTTGACCCATAGCGAATTCACCACTGAACAAGGGTTGATCCCTGAAGTATCAGTGACCATCAGTTAACCACCACTCAACCCTTATTCAACCACGACTCAACCATCAGTGAACCATCAATTCACCACCTAACAGCCGGGTTGATCCCCCAACAATATCAGCTGCGGTGGCTTCCACCAGGTGCACCACCCCTCTGGGACGCTGGACATTTCGATTTCCTGGAGGATACTGTCCTGAGACGTGACTGACGCCAGTCCCAGAGAACGGGGTCAACAGCCACCAGGCGTGCAGAAATTCATCATGGTGACTTATCTCTGAAATTGGTGATTTCGTTGAATTAATAATAGTAAAACAAATGTTTCACAATGTTATTGTTTAAAAACTCTTCACAATTGGTGACCACACAATAGATTAATAATACTGCTTCACAATGGTGATTTTGTTGGATTGATCAAGGATTAAATACAAAATAATGGTGACTTCTCATCAATACTATGAATCACAATACAAATATGGTGGTTTCTCGAGTCATGTGTGTACCCCCCGTTGGCATCGAGTTTATTGATCCTTTACAGTAATCAGCCCACTATAACTTTGGGGTCCCTTATAACTTGAGAAACCACCATTGGTCTTCTTGTTGGTTGTTATCCCCCTATTCTCAACCACTAAAATGCCTTATAAAACCATATGGCTGTGGGTCAAAACCCTGTACCCCTGGTTCCTCTATCATTAACCATTAGTTTCCCTATTATTGGTTGGTTATTATCCCCTACTATTAATGGTTAATATTGAACCATAGCCATATAAAACAACATATTTTAGATACATATCTCCTTGTAGTGATTGACCCTCCCAAGGGTCCGCTGCTGTAACTCCCAGCTGGGCTGCCATGTCTCCGCCATGTTGAGATCACCGGCTCGCAAACACAAAGGCAATGTTGATAGTCTCCCCACAACTCGGGGGCCCGCTGCTGTAACCCCCAGCTGGGCTGCCATGTCTCCGCCATGTTGAGATCACCGGCTCGCAAACACAAAGGCAATGTTGATAGTCTCCCCACAACTCGCTGGTGAACACGGGTTGATCATGGATCTTCGTTTCATGCATCGGGTATGTTGGCTGCACGTGACTTTAGATATGTACATATTATATATATATATATTTAAATATAAAAACACACACACATATATATATATATGAATCGAATAAAATGCAATTAAATATCATTCAGTATCAATCATCTCATGAATGTAGTTGTTGCATGCCATGTATGCTGATATGATGCATCATGGTCCGACACATGTAGCACAAAAGAATCAACCCAACGCTTTGTGTGTGGCCAATTGGATTGCAGTACGCCTGACTGGTTGCGTTCCAGTCATGACACCATTATTTTGAGGCCTCAAAACATCTGCAGACCTTAGCCACCAATAGATTGGTAATCAAAATTCAAGATGTTCGGAAGGGAAATTCAACGCGGCAGCCACGGAAAAAAAAAGCTGATGGACCAAAAATACTACTTCCATATGTTCCCACTAGATATGTTTGATTTTCGTTGGCCCCCCACGCACCAAGAGTTGAAGCCAAGAGTCCTGCATGGCCTTTTCCTCTTCTTTGGTTAAAACACTTACTGCCTGGGCCGGCAAACCGATCGTTTGCAAAAAAAACTTGCTATACACTTCGGCAGCTCTGAGATTCAGTTGGGTGCCTGCCGTGATCAGCTTTGCCAAGGAATCCAAATGCTATTTTTGGGTCAGTTGTGAACAATCCCTTCGACACCAGTCTGGTGAACTGTTGTTCAATGTGAGCCACCAATTGCTGTACAATAGTTTTGTTCCTTGCTCTTCATGGTTCTTCACATGGTCCTTGATAATCGGCTGTTCTTACCTTCATTGTGAAAGCCCTTGTGAACCATGGTCGTTAACCAACACATGTTTCAGGTGGCCGGCTGGCTAATTCACCATCGTTAGAGTACTTACCTTTTGGGAATCATGATCTTCCAGCCAGTTGTGTTAGATTGAGTGTATATTCCAGTTTGAAGCAGGGACCGTGGTTGCATCCCACTTCTTGTATCTGCAGCTTTACACCCAAGTATCTAACAATCAACACCCAAACCATCACGCCTCCGTCCACGATTTACTCGTGCGTTTGGCCAAAATGTCCCCACGCTCAAGAACAGTGAAGGCCTAGAGGATAATATTACATTGTGCAACTATTGTGGTAAGTAATAATATGTAAAGTATATACATGAACAATCATGAACATTATCTTATAAAATATAAAGTCACGATACTGAATTGCACTGATGACGAAAAAAACAGCAGCACCATCCCGGTGAATTTTCGTGCACTTCGCCTCTGGAAACATCTCCTTCATCACTATCCAAATCCGCCCTGCGGATGAACAGTGGTGACAGGGTCGAAGAAAGGTACCAACGAGTCCCAGCGAAAAGCAATACGTGTACGCAGTGGCCACTAACCACTCTTGAACCACCAACACTTCGCAACCATAATCGCGTTGTCTTCAACAATATATATATATATATACCTTGAAATCCAAAAACCGAACTTTTCGTAGGGTTGCCAAAAAAACACGATGTTTTTAAAAAAACACGATTTTTTTGGGGGGGATGTTTTTTTTGGATTGTCCCGTGTCATGCTACAGGGTACTATGTGCAACCAACGTCATGGCTGGCAGTTTCGAAGCATGTGGGCACCACAGGCATAGCTGAATTTCTGCAACCATGTGGTTTCAGAGCTCTGAACTGCGTCCATTTTGCAATCAAACATGATCTGTGCGGTACCCTGTTTAACCCGAACTATTAGTACGGGTTAGCACGGGAAAAGTACGGGTTGAGCACGGGTTGAGCACGGGTTTGAAAAAACACGATGTTTCGAAAATACACGATGTATTTCATGAAAAACACAATGTATTTCACAAAAAAACACGGGTTAGCACGGGTTTAGCACGGGTTCAGCACGGGTTGTGATCCCTAAATTCATACCACCCGTACTTGTGTTCTCAAAAAACCTCAGAATGACATGTTTTTATTGTGTTGGGATTCAAACGTCCCAAATTCATGTAAAGCCATATTTTTTGTTAGTATATGCGGTCACTATTGCGGCAGCGACTCTCTCGCCATGCCAGTGCCATATTATCACATGAAAAACCAAATAATTGAATTTTGGGGTAGCCAAATAGAAAAACACGATGTTTTTTCAAACCACCCGAACTTAGTTAGGGTTTTAAAAAAACACGATGTATTCAATTTCACCCTGCAAAAAGTAAGGGTTATGGCGCTACAGGTATATATATATATAAATAAATATATATACATATATATATATATTACAATTTTCTCGTGTGTCGAATCCTGCAATGATTTTTTTTGCTTTTGGGTTCGGGTGGTCAACATGCTGCAGTTGGCCGGTCTAGCCACATCAACTTCTTATCAATATTTCTGGTCACATCAACCATCTATTTACAAGTTAAGCAGTCTGGTCGAATCAACGTGAGAAAATTGCGCGCCTGCGCAAGCTGCGTGCTCCTGTGCCACTTCCTGCAGGGCCTTGGATGGCGCATGGCATCCATGGTGGTGGCCGAAGAAGCGGCTCTGGGCACCCGGGCAGCCAGGCGGCTGACCCACTCCCCTGCCGTGCTCGCAGAGACCTGGTACCCACAAGATGGGTGGACCAGCGGGATGAATCACAGGTGAAGTATGGGTTTACTAATGCTGAATGGATAACAACTAGCAACCAATGGTTAATGATTAATAGTAGGGGATAACAACTAGCAACTATAGGGGATATATACCAGCTATATATGGCTGTGGGGCAAGCAGTTAACCATCCAGTTTATGGCGTATAATGACCAACCAAATCATAGGGAAAACAATGGTTAATGATAGGGTAACCAGGGGGACTAAGGGTTTTAACCCACAGCCATATGAGTGGATTGACCAGTGGATTAACAAATTAATGAATTAATAATCATCTGAGTGGATTAACTAATTGGTTGACTTTAATTGGAGTAACGTTGAGTGGAAACAAGGGTGAATGATGGATTGAATATGTTCAAACAAAGATATGGGTTGACTAGTTCAATAATGTTTCGCAATGGGTTGATCTTGCTGATATTGAAAGATTGACAATTGTTTGTAGCGATGGTAAGGAATGACTCTCTGGTGAAACCATGCTTGATCAGTTAACCGAAAATGTTTTTACAGTTGCAACGCATGTGTCAGCTTCACATAATTGATTGACGACGGGCTAACAAAAGCGAAACACACTGGTTTCTGATTGGGTTGATGACGGTGTGAACCCATGGTTCATACTGGGGTGATAAGGGCTCATGAATGGTTGAGAATGGTGAATGATGGGATGATTACCTGGGTATGACTAAACTTGTGGACTCTTAGGTACGAGCACAGCTCTGCCAAAGTGCAAAGTTAACTCTACCCTTTTTTCGTTACCCTCGCTACCATGTGGCCGTGGGTCAATATCTATCAACCAACAAATGGGGGATAGGCACCAGCAATAATAGGGAAAACAATGGCTAATGATGGGGGAACCAGGGGTACAGGGTTTTGACCCATAGCCATGGGCTGCCTGAGATTCTTGTGGCTACCTTTGCAATCAATGGGTTTGGCTTGTCGATGAACCAAATAGATTCCTTGGAACAAATGAACTTTTGGACTTCGCAATCCATTGTCGTGTGTATGCTCTTTGTCTACCAACAAGGTAGCTGCATTACAACCAATAAACAAATGCCATGTATATATATATATATATTGATATAGATTATAGATATGCAATATATTCGTTCATATTTGATCATGAAACAACCTTATGTAAGTACCAATATGAACATTGTACAAAATCATAATGTGAAAACATTTGTTTTCGCCAATGAGATCCAGCATGCTTTTTGAACACCAATCACTCGATAAGATGTTGGTCAACATCTCATGTGGGACATCGTTGCAATGATGATAGCACAGAAACATAGAACTGTTCTTGCGATTGCTGTTGGCAGAAATGACTGAGAACAACATTTGCACTAATTGTTTCATCTTAGTAACACAAAAGATTCAAAAAATAAAACAAGTCACTTGCGGAGAAAAATCAACAACACACGAACACACTACTGGCGCGCCTGAACGTCATCTTCGGGTGTCTTGTTGGGACCGAACCCCTGAGGCCCCAGTCCGAGCTTGGGAATATGAGAGCTACCCCTGCCAGGGTGTCTGGTGCTCCCAGTATGGTACAGTCTAACATGTCTAAGAATCTTGGTGTTTAATGATAGTGACTATATAAGTCTAGTGGTTGATGATAGTCTCACAAGGTATTTGGTTGGGAGCACTGGGAAAGGATTCATGCGAATTATCGAACTCTGATGAACTGAAGGTGGAACAAAGAAGTGAAGACACGATTCATGGTGCTGAAGCATGGGTCCGGTGATGTCCCAAGCCAGTTTCGTGTCCGGCAACTACGGCTGACACCTTTCTCAAAACAGAAATACCTTTACTGGCTACTTGACCAATAGATGCTGAAATCCCATCATGGGTTTCAATCACCCCAGCGGTAAACCAAACAGTATGATCCCTACCATAAGCAACCAACCAAGCAACCAACGTTACACGTGATGTTATTGTTCTTGTTGCTGTTGCTGTTATTGCTGTTGTTGTTTTTGTTGCTGTTGCTGTTGCTATGGTTATTGTTTTTGCTGCTGTTGTTGTTGGTTGTTTGTTGTTTGTTGTGTGTTGTGTGTTGTGTGTTGTGTGTTGTGTGTTGTTTGTTGTTGTTGTTGTTGCTGCTGTTGCTGTTGCTGTTGCTGTTGCTGTTGCTGTTGGTGTTGGTGTTGTTGTTGTTGTTGTTGTTGTTGTTGTTGTTGTTTGTTGTTTGTTGTTTGTTGTTTGTTGTTTGTTGTTTGTTGTTTGTTGTTTGTTGTTTGTTGTTTGTTGTTTGTTGTTTGTTGTTTGTTGTTTGTTGTTTGTTGTTTGTTGTTTGTTGTTTGTTGTTTGTTGTTTGTTGTTTGTTGTTTGTTGTTTGTTGTTTGTTGTTTGTTGTTTGTTGTTTGTTGTTTGTTGTTTGTTGTTTGTTGTTTGTTGTTTGTTGTTTGTTGTTTGTTGTTTGTTGTTTGTTGTTTGTTGTTTGTTGTTTGTTGTTTGTTGTTTGTTGTTTGTTGTTTGTTGTTTGTTGTTTGTTGTTTGTTGTTTGTTGTTTGTTGTTTGTTGTTTGTTGTTTGTTGTTTGTTGTTTGTTGTTTGTTGTTTGTTGTTTGTTGTTTGTTGTTTGTTGTTTGTTGTTTGTTGTTTGTTGTTTGTTGTTTGTTGTTTGTTGTTTGTTGTTTGTTGTTTGTTGTTTGTTGTTTGTTGTTTGTTGTTTGTTGTTTGTTGTTTGTTGTTTGTTGTTTGTTGTTTGTTGTTTGTTGTTTGTTGTTTGTTGTTTGTTGTTTGTTGTTTGTTGTTTGTTGTTTGTTGTTTGTTGTTTGTTGTTTGTTGTTTGTTGTTTGTTGTTTGTTGTTTGTTGTTTGTTGTTTGTTGTTTGTTGTTTGTTGTTTGTTGTTTGTTGTTTGTTGTTTGTTGTTTGTTGTTTGTTGTTTGTTGTTTGTTGTTTGTTGTTTGTTGTTTGTTGTTTGTTGTTTGTTGTTTGTTGTTTGTTGTTTGTTGTTTGTTGTTTGTTGTTTGTTGTTTGTTGTTTGTTGTTTGTTGTTTGTTGTTTGTTGTTTGTTGTTTGTTGTTTGTTGTTTGTTGTTTGTTGTTTGTTGTTTGTTGTTTGTTGTTTGTTGTTTGTTGTTTGTTGTTTGTTGTTTGTTGTTTGTTGTTTGTTGTTTGTTGTTTGTTGTTTGTTGTTTGTTGTTTGTTGTTTGTTGTTTGTTGTTTGTTGTTTGTTGTTTGTTGTTTGTTGTTTGTTGTTTGTTGTTTGTTGTTTGTTGTTTGTTGTTTGTTGTTTGTTGTTTGTTGTTTGTTGTTTGTTGTTTGTTGTTTGTTGTTTGTTGTTTGTTGTTTGTTGTTTGTTGTTTGTTGTTTGTTGTTTGTTGTTTGTTGTTTGTTGTTTGTTGTTTGTTGTTTGTTGTTTGTTGTTTGTTGTTTGTTGTTTGTTGTTTGTTGTTTGTTGTTTGTTGTTTGTTGTTTGTTGTTTGTTGTTTGTTGTTTGTTGTTTGTTGTTTGTTGTTTGTTGTTTGTTGTTTGTTGTTTGTTGTTTGTTGTTTGTTGTTTGTTGTTTGTTGTTTGTTGTTTGTTGTTTGTTGTTTGTTGTTTGTTGTTTGTTGTTTGTTGTTTGTTGTTTGTTGTTTGTTGTTTGTTGTTTGTTGTTTGTTGTTTGTTGTTTGTTGTTTGTTGTTTGTTGTTTGTTGTTTGTTGTTTGTTGTTTGTTGTTTGTTGTTTGTTGTTTGTTGTTTGTTGTTTGTTGTTTGTTGTTTGTTGTTTGTTGTTTGTTGTTTGTTGTTTGTTGTTTGTTGTTTGTTGTTTGTTGTTTGTTGTTTGTTGTTTGTTGTTTGTTGTTTGTTGTTTGTTGTTTGTTGTTTGTTGTTTGTTGTTTGTTGTTTGTTGTTTGTTGTTTGTTGTTTGTTGTTTGTTGTTTGTTGTTTGTTGTTTGTTGTTTGTTGTTTGTTGTTTGTTGTTTGTTGTTTGTTGTTTGTTGTTTGTTGTTTGTTGTTTGTTGTGTTGTTGTTGTTGTTGTTGTTGTTGTTGTTGTTGTGTGTTTCTTTTCAAAGATGTTCCTGGATGTTCTTGGTCAATATGAAATCAGGACCCCAGTCTATTCACATGGATTCAACGGGTGTCAAAAATCACTACCTTATATCCATAAAGTGTCAGTTGGTTGGTAGATAACAGTGATATTCAAGAAAAAGTAGCTATTCCTATTCCTTCTGTCTGCTAACATATCCAATAATATGAATAGCTGATGGCCGTAGGTATCACCAAACATGGGTTGTTGCCGTTCCCAAGGATGGCCCATTTGTGGTGTCAGGTGCACAAGGTGAACTGATCATAGCGCCGCCATGGCCGCCCTATCACAATGACTCACAGGCAGTCGAGATCAACAGGAATGTCGTGTCCAAAATGATCCTCAAGGAATGATAACTGCCCTTGTTGATCATTTGTATCATGTAATGTGGATACAGGTCATATCCAAGCATTACAATCCATCTTCACACCACAAGCAAACAGCAACTACCTTATATCAAACTACATCTGGTGGTTTCTCAAAATAGGGGTACCCCCAAACCATGCAATATTAACCAGTTATAAAATCAACCAACATTTTTTGGGGTACCCCCATTTCAAGAAACCACCATGATTGTACACAATGTAATCAAATTAAACTTTTTACATTTCAAAGATAGTGTACATCCTGTCATTCCCATATTTGCCAAGTAGAAAGATATCAGTTTATATCTCTATACAGTGAATATACATGCATATATCATGATATACTATTCAACGACATATGTAAATATAAGCATACATATATTTATATATACACAAATAAATATATATATATATATATATGTGGATCTATGCTACACAAAAAAGGGAGACTGGTCTCCGCAAAGATTTGAAAAAGGCTGCAAGCTTTTTGCATTGCTAACCCGGGCGGGACCCAGGGTGGGCCCTTTGAACAGCTGCGTCAGTCGGCACCCTTGAAACACTTGCAAGAAGAGATATATATATATATATACGTAAATATATACACATACAATGTGGGCCCCCAACAATTTATAAGTTGGTTTATAACTAATATAACTAGGGTTAACTACCAGTTGTAGGGGTTATAACCAAACTTAAAAGTGGTTGGGGGCCCACTTGGTATGTGGGTGTTTCTCAAAATAGGGGTAGTTAGGTCCACCACCATATATAAATACAGGATCATGGTTGGTGGTTTCAAACATTTTTCTATTTTCCCTAGTGATTCTTAACAAATGGTGGTTTCTCCAAATAAGGGACCCCAAAATCATCCAATATTGGCCATTATTAGTAATAAACCAGCTATTTTTTGGGTACCCCTGTTTTGAGAAACTACTAAATGGTTGGGTGACTTATTTTTCTCATAGGGGTTGAAACCATCTACCAACAACCATTCATTAACAAATGGATGGTTGACTAATATTTTTCATGGGGGTTGAAACCATCTTTTTAAATAAATAAATATATATATACATATATATAAACATGCACTGATATATATATATATATCTAAAAATAAATAAATATATATATATAGAGAGAGAGAGAAAGATAGATAGATAGATAGATAGATAGATAGATAGATAGATAGATAGATAGATAGATAGATAGATATCTTGATAGATATCTTCGTTGCTTCACTGGATGCCAGGGGCCCGAGATCTCCCGTGATCTTCGTCCCAGTGACACTCGAGGAACTCAAAGGGCTCAACTCCGCGGGATCCGGACGCCTAGCAGCAACCAGAACGATGCCCCAAGGCACTGAAGCAACGAAATGAAACCAACAACGAGCTGGTGAAGCCTAGCTGGTTAATAATAGGCTTAATAAAAGGGAATCATAGGGGATAATCACCAACAATAATGGTTAAACAACTGCTATATATGGTTAACCAGCTGGTTTAGATGGTTAATAATAGGGGATGATAAGTAACAAAACTAGGGGATTTATACCAACAATATGGCGAGCTGGGTCAAGCTCTTAACCATCAAGTTTATGGCTTATAATGACCAACCAAATCATAGGGAAAACAATGGTTAATAGTAGGGGAACCAGGGGTACGGGGTTTTGACCCACAGCCATATGGTGGTTTCTCAAAATGGGGGACCCCCGAAATCATCCATCAATAGTCATTTATAGTAATAAACCCAGCATTTTTGGGGTACCCCCAATTTGAGAAACCACCATATGGTGGTTTCTCATGCCATGGGGGACCCCCAAAAATGGTTGGTTTATTGCTTTAAATGACTATCATTGGAAAATGTAGGGGTACCCCTATGATTTGAGAAACCACCATATAATATTAGGGAAAACAATGGTTAATGATCAGTAAATAAAAATATATTTCTTTTTATATTGATATAGGTTAATACTAATTAATACTGGCAATAACTGGCAATCAATTGAACTGAAATTAGTTCGATTCAGCTGAACTGAATTGAACGGAAATGAATTGAAGTGAATTGAAATGGCATGTTGAACTGATTGGAACTAATAACTTGCAGCAATCAACTAAATGGCATATCTAAGTGAATTGAACTCACGAGTGGCAGTTGTTGGCATTATGGATTCGTGTTTATTTCAAAAATGATATGGCAGCTAATGGCATTCATTGATCAATGAACTAGTAATCCGACCAATATGCCAACACGACGTGTCAGTTGCCATTGATGGAATGCTGAAGTCACAAATGATCATAGTTGAAGATCAACTCAACAAACAGGGCTTTGAACTGACTAAGGCCCTCTCAAATCGTCATTGATCAATCATTTACTCACAAAATCCATGGTTAACCGAGTTAGTTCGCCCTGTTAAATGTCGATTCACTGCTTCCTTAGCAGCCAGGTTCTGCCTGAACGGTTGATCAACGATGGCAGTGGCTGGCCCCCCCCCCCTTCC
>VSDK01008515.1:181626-194664 GCA_009767595.1 Symbiodinium kawagutii
GCCACAAGAGCTGGAAGCTGCAAGTCCGGAGTTGGCTTTTTTGAAGCCTTGGCAAATGAAAACCGCTGTGGAAGAAAAGCGGACCATGGTTCATGGCAGATGGTTAATGATAGCTAACAATGGCTCTGTCCATGTGCGCGCAGCAGCTGCTCAGTGAGACATCAGAAGAATCGTATGTAACACTGAAATGGCTATGGTTGAGTGCTTAATAATTTGAACATTATTACCATGCGTCTACTTCGATTGTTAGTTAAGCTAAGCATCTACAATAGTATTCAATAATGGATCATAGTCATTGTTAAGCCAATGATCATGGTTGACGGTAGATGGTGATGAATAATGGCTAACAATGGCTATTGGTAAACAATGGTTACACTATAAAATTTGGTTTGTAATATCTGATGGTCAATAACCAGTGGTCAATATGATTCATGATGGCTAATGGTTGCTGGTACATGAGAATACGCAACAAGGATAAATGAACTATATAGGGCAATGGGTTTGGCCATACTGGGTAGTAGTTCGCATCCCAACCGCCCGCCTAGTTTGGTCGTGGAATGTTCACCAGGGGTACAGGGTCCCTTCAGCCATTTTTTGGGAATATCAATATTTATGTGTCCATTCAGAATATAGGTTCATGTCATTGGCGACAATCATGTTTGATACTTTAGGACTTTAGGAAGATTCACAACCAATGGTGAGGATATTACCAGTTGACCAACGCGAACCAATAGGAACCAAATCGGTGAGGAACAGTTGTCACCTGTGGATAGCTGTAGTGGAGAGGTTCTACTGTTGCTGAATAGTCACTATTGTGTGAGTCTCTGCCCTGCACTACCTTCGATGCTTACCTTGGCAATGTGATATTCACCATACGATACAAGTGATTCTCAAGGTTCCCGATTGTTCCCCCCATGAAATAATAATGTAAGTGTTCGAGCTGCCCCGCTTCATTGAGGCAAGGGTACCTCTAAATCTCTGTGCTGATGAGCAGTTCTAACCATGCTGACAGCGTTGGAAAACGTGAAGCCCCAAATGCGGACAGTCGACTGTCCCACTATAACTTCGACACATTTCATTGATGCATGAACTGCTTTGTATGGAAATGCATTATGCACAAATAAACAAAGAGCTGAATAAATGTGTGCATAATTATCATACATAATATTCCAACTAAAAAACTACGTAACTCAATTGATCAATAAATGTGTATATACAATGTGATATCGCATAATTGTCTTCCTTGTGAGGCCTTGGGCACTGCGAGCATCAGGAGATGGTTAGAGACATCATGTACCAGCAATGTCGCTACGGGGAAATTAGGAGGACCGGTGTACTATTGAATGATGCTCATGTACATCTATGCACCTTTCACCACTCAGTCCGAAATGTTCAGCAGCTTTGAACCACACAAAGAGGGCACGGAGGCTTGAAGACGACCCCCAAACAACAGTCCCTAGCTACAAGTTTCTTAATAAGCCATCTCACTGTAATTAGTTTGGCAGTTTATTCTAGCTACAACCTTAGTCTAGCCAACTGGGGGGTACCACTCTGTATGTCTAGTTGGCTGAACGTAAATAGTAAACAGAACTCTTGCTGCCACAAACAGCCCCATAATATTCCGAAACCTAATATGAAATATGACGAACAGATAGCACTGATCTGAATGAAGCTCAAAAACGATGTAGCCCTGGTGTACCATCATTGACCATCAAAAACTGACCATTGTTTTCCCTATGAATGTGTTGGTATTATGCCCCGTTTTCGATGGTTAGTGCTTGGTTAATTGATCCACAGCCCTATGTGTGTTGTTGTTGTTGTTGTTGTTGTTGTTGTTGTTGTTGTTGTTGTCGTTCTTGTTTTTGTTGTTCTTGTTGTCGTTGTTGTTGCTGCTTTGGTGATGCAACTTGTGAACCAACCTTATGATCATCTGTCCGGACTAGCTTTCTCTGCTCAACTTGGTTACAACTTTGTATCCAGAATCGTGTACTTGCACCCGCAAACCCCACAAGTGCTTGTGTGTGTTGGTCAGCTAGGTCTACGACAATAGTAACACAACAAAAGCAACAACTACAGGCAAGATCGTGCAAGGATACTGTAAGAGCAACAAAAATACCAGGCACAACACAGTGAAAGTGCCTGAAGGTGGTATCATATCTGTCATTTGGTTCGGACATGACATCATGATGAAATGCTTCGTTCTTTCAATGGCAGGGGTTTCCATACATGATGGTTTACCTACTAAACATCCTTATCAACATGACTCGAGACATGGCAAGACAAACATAGCCTTCAACAAATAAACATCCAGTGTTAATTGCCTCGCAAAACAAAACGTATTCATCTGGGTGCTTCTCGAGCCAAAGAAGTACC
Organism: Symbiodinium kawagutii; assembly: GCA_009767595.1. Lineage (NCBI taxonomy): Eukaryota > Dinophyceae > Suessiales > Symbiodiniaceae > Symbiodinium > Symbiodinium kawagutii. The sequence continues at coordinate 184,000 of VSDK01008515.1, forward strand.
CTGACACAATCCTGATCAATCCTGTATATTAATCATTTGGTGGTTTCTCAAAATAGGGGACCCCCTAAATCATCCACTAACAACCATTTTTAGTAACTAACCAGCTATTTTTGGGTCCCCTATTTTGAGAAACCATCATTTATAGTAGTAAAACAACCATTTTGGGGGTCCCCTCTTTTGAGAAGTGCTATACTTGCGCATACCTCCAATACCTCCGGGTCTGAGCTCACTGACATTCCGCGCTATGGGAGTTGCTTCCTTAGAGATTGGCAGCTCGAAGTTGCTGTACAGCAGCTGGAAATCGTGACCTTTCATGACTTGACGTAAATATGGATGCGCATTGCATGCAACCATCGATGTTATTGATCACCTACGGTTGGTTTTTGGTCAAGAGTTCACCCTCAGCATGACCATGCATTGAGATCTATTGGTTGCATGACTTCGTGTATTCTTGAAACAATGTGGGCAAAACACTGATTTGGTGGCACCACCAGAATAGCATATCAGCACGCCACATTTTGAATCATTAGGGTGAAATGGAATCAACCAATTTGAATCCATGTTCAACGATTTCTGTGAACCTGTCTAAGAGAAGGAGCAACACCTTGTCAATGTCAATGTGAAAGATACTTGGGAGCAACCTGCAATGTACACCAAATGTTACATGTGAGTTTCATGTGTCAAACAAAAAGACACCCATTCTGCGGATGTTGATGACAATCAAGAAATAAGGGGGACAAACAACACCACAAACTAGTCTTTGGAGCTGTTTAACCTTTCCAATCTTTCCACACCATCGACCTTCGCGCTGAAATACGCAATGTGAAAATGGTCTTGTCACCCTATCTACAACCACAACTGCAGTCATTTGCACTGGCAATGCTATCATTTGGTCAGAAAACGCTGGTAGCTCCTTAGCCCCCCCTTTATGAAGGTATACTGACAGCCCTGGCTCCTTAGATCCCTCCAACCACCACAGCTAGAATGCTGATTCCCGGAAACTGGTTGTACTTGGGCAATTATTGCGGCTTCAGCTTGATTGAATCCGCAGAATGATTCACCAATATCTCACAGATGGCTTGCCTTTGGATGATTGTTTCATGATACCCAAGTTATTTGGATGTTTCCTTGGATGTACCTTCAAATCAGTGGCCTGACTATGGCTTTGCAACATAAAGATTTCATGGTTGGATCCTGGAAGGGTACCATTGCGCAGTCCAAGCATTTGCCCATCTGGAGCCAGTAATCCTTAACGTCCTCCGATTTGGAGTGCAGCTGTGGCAAAGTTGGGACGCTTTTGCTAGTAAAGTTCTTGCCGATTTCCAAGATGGCTCGCTCACGCCGACGGAAAAGGCGGACCTGCGTCCGGAAATATCCCCCAAACCACCTCATCAAGATGGTCAGTTCTAAAAGCTCTTCATGAACGACCCTGCTACAGCGACCTTCCAGGACCACCATACGCTTCCCTTGAACGAGTTGACCCCCAATGGCAAGGTCAGAGCCGGGCTCCCACACTGAGCCGCTGGACTGGACGGAAGTTACCATGGCTGAGGCAGAAGCCTGGGTGAGTTGTGGAGGTGCAGCTGCAAGGGAAAATTTACAGGTGGACCCTGCCAGCCTGCGGAGCAGAAACTGGGAGCAACCATTTAGTAGGGAAAACAGCAACTTTCCAAGAAAAATATGTGTCTTGCAGATTGCTAGATAGGTGGCCACAACTTGCTTGCACGGTGCATGTATGATTATATGTGTGAATACATTATGTATACTGTATGCTTGCTATACCCGAATACAAGCAGGCTATGTCCCAAATTCATAGTTGCTACCTGGTTCTGTCCTAGTTGAGTATTCAGCGTCGTCAAGTTGTGACTGAGAATGGTAGGTTAGTCCGTTAGTCGGTGGGTTAGCGGATTGCTTGCTGGATTGGCTGGTCGGTGAGTGGGTTTGTTGTAGGATTCACCCTCAAGGGATTGACATCATTGCTGCTTACCGATTCCACAATGCCAAGGAGTCACAAGCTGGGCAATGCATGGGTGAATGATGCATAAAAAACCTAAACATACAGATCATACTTTAAACAATCCATAATGGTTCATAATTGTTTGATATTGGTTTGACAAACGTCTCCAGTTCTGAGAAACGTCCTGATGATGGGGCCCACGTAGCTCAACCGCAGTCGCAAACATACCTGCACGTCCAAGTCTCATCCAAAATGATATCAGCCACCAGTTCTTCAAAAAACCATTCCTAGTTGGCTGTGCCATGCGCACTGCTCGCAACTGCTCAGACTGCTGAAGGGGAGGTTTCACCGGGCGAATCTCTGTTGCGATGGCAGCCAACCTCTACTGTTATGACTTATGATGTTACTCTTACTGATGATCAATTGGTTTCTCTGCCTCATCCTGGTTGGTTTGTGGCTGCCGTTGCGATTTGGCTTGCAGCTTTGCAATGGCCAACTAGCGTTTCAGAAGACGACCCAGGAGTCACTTGGTTGGAACTTCTTGTTGATTGCATTACTTCTACTGCTGTTGCTGTTCCTCGCCAGATGGGGAAGTATTGTGGGTATTGGCTTTTTGATGGTTCGGGAAGTTCACTCAACGCTGACTCCTTGAATGCACAGGTGATCACTTTTCGATCATGTGTGAAGCTGATCAGTTCCATTTTGGGTCGCGACATTTATCCAGTTGATCGTGGAATCAACAATTGTAAAGCACTTCAAGTTTTTCCAGGAACCAAACCATCATCTGGTCTCCGTGGTCGTCCAGTTTTGGTGTCAGGTGAACATACTGTTGCTTCTTTGGTGCGGTTTTTTGGCCACGGCGCCTACCAAGGTACGAGCACCACTTGGGTTCATGTGTTTCCTTTTGATCGTAAACACCCGAAATTGCGGCCACGAGAACCAATTGATTCTTTGACTAGTGCCAAGAGGATTTCGAAGTTTATATCCATCTTGCTCAAACGGAAGCGACAGAGCAAATAATTCATTGAATTCATTTAATTCATTTCTTTAATTATCCTCACGTGTTCTCCCTTGCCACAGTGAACTTTGTCACGGCACAATGCCTGGGCTTAGTTGAGTGACCGATCGCGCGAGCCATGTTTTTTTTGTCATTACCCAGGTTGTATCCCAAGGATCTAACCCCAACCGTTGCTTTGTGTTTCTGCTATCGACTACCAAGCTCTTTCCATCTCTTTCCTTAATCGGTACCACCCCTTTACCAGCTCGCAGTACCAGAGTTTCTTCGCCGGTTTGGGATTGGTGAATTTGTGTTGCCTATATAGGGCATACAAAATGGTAAATTTATGTTGATATTGGTATTGGTAAATTTGTGTTGTTACACATCTATAAATTTGTCGATGTTTTGCTATGCGTTTACTCTTTGCTTGGGATCAAGCACTACTTGGCGATATAATTGGTTATTAATTGGTTGCTAGTAATTTCTGGTTCACTATTGGTTTAGCGTCATGAACCACGACTATCCGATCCATACTAAAAGCACTATTGATCATTGCCATTATCAATCACCATTCTTGAAACACCTTTATCACACATTATTCACCATCAGGACCATTACCAACCACGACTATTTGCCATAACTGGTTAGGAAGCATGATCAATCATATCGTTAATTACTAAACACTTCTGGTGGAAACAGCGATTAGTAAGAATGGTTCTGTTCTGTTTTTTTGCAAGCCGTGCGCGGCACGTGGGCAAAAAACTCAAGTCCGTCTATGCCTTCACTTACAAAAGAATCAGACCTGAGTTTCTTGCCCACGAGCCGCGCACGGCTTTCAACAGAACAGTAAGAATGGTGGTTCAAATAACCAAGGTTCACTACGATGGTTGACCACACCTATTAGCCATGATATATAGACCACTACAGTATCATTCACCGTCATTACTGACCATGTTTAATCACTATTCTAGACTAGACCACGAAGCTAAAGATCTATAAATGACCAATCCACAAATCTTCAACCAAGGACTATTTGCAACAATGAAACTATTCTAACCACAGTACTACTCACCATCTTCCAACAAAGATCATGTTGATATCACTATACTAGCCTTTCAATTAATCAATTAATCGCGTTTACAATCATCATACACCATTACCAATTACTCACCGATATCAAATATCATGCTAGTTTTATAGTTCATACAGTAAACTATTTCATAAATATACACGTTTATACAATCCTATACACCATTGTGAATTGTTACTTTTTAGTAACTAATCATGTCTGGGATTCTACAATCATTACGCGTACCGTTCTATAAATGATCCCATTGACAATCATCATCAAGGTGGGCCCCACCAGTTATAAGTCGGTTCATAGAGCCATTGAACAAGCTAGTTATATCTACCATTTGCCTGGCAGTTGCCCGCGCGAGTGAACTAACCCAACGGCTATAGCTGATGAACGGGGCCCACCTTGTATCAACGTTTATGAAATATAAACATTGGATGTATAGTAGAAGTGATTGTATAGAAGTAATCATTCACCATATCAATGATGATATCTGAAATATCACCTTGATAATTAAAGCATACAATGATAATATCAAGCTATTTGGCCACTATAATGAAAATAGGTCAAAACCCTGTACCCCTGCTTCCCCTCTGATTGACCATTGTTTTCCTTATTCTTTTTGGGTATTATCCCCCAATTATTGTTGGTTAATATTGACCCATAGCCATGTAGTTGGTATATATCCCCTACAATTGTTAGTTGTCATCCCCTATCATCAACCATTAACCAGCTATTATTGGTTCTCATCACCATATAATTGATGATATCTAAATTCTGGAATTATATGGAAATTATATCATATGCCATATATTTAATAAGTATCCGCCATATCAAACAACATAGTTTAGATACATATCTCCTTGAAGCGTGATTGACCCTCCCCCAATTATTGTTGGTTAATATCTAAATCATCAAGCACCTTTTCTTCACCATCTTCTGGATCACCTGTTGGGGGCTTCACCGAACCTCTTCGGGGCTGCGGCTTGGCGGCATCCGTGGAGTCCTGTGCGGTGTCCTCTCCCACGCGGTATTCCTTGGTGGCGCCAGCACGGGTACGAAGTGGGCCTCCCCAGTTATAACTTGCTTTATAAGGTCACTTAACTATACTTATATATATCAAAACTGGTAGTTACCCTAGCTATAACCCAACATAATGTGGGAAGTTGACGGTGAAGGCACAGTTAGATGTGGTGAATTGATGTTCCATGACTGGAACATCCACCAACATTCTAGGAAAACCCTGGGAAGAGATCCATTTACGATGAGGTGCTTGTCAATGTGGTCCATGAATTGTTGATTGATGGAAGACGATGATTACAGTAAGTTGATGGTTCATTGATGGCTTATTGATTGTTCATTTTAATATGTGGTTAATTGTTCATTGATGCTGAATGAATCATTAATTCGAGGGGATTGTTTGTTAATTAATGAAATGGTTGATTTATTGCTAATTGTTTGCGAATAACAATCATTGAATGATGTTTGAGGTTGGTCAACTATGATTCATGGCTATGGTCAAGTATGATTGGGAACACAAGTGTTTTCATGATGAATCATAGCAGCTATTCATTGACATTGGCGCGCTTAGTATAGACTTGACAATAGTTAACAAGCATGGTTCATGATGGTTTAATAGGAGGGCCTGCACGTGTCCGCATGCATTCACTGCATTATTAACATGGTGCCCCTTTGGATACTGCTGACTGATAACAGTTGATGCAAGAAGTGCCAATAATCCTTTGACAATATATTCATAAAATGCTGAGTTGCTTAAGGAGGATGGTAGTTTTCAATAAGACAAGTAGTATCACCCATTCTCAAAATGCAACCAACCGAGGAATTGAAACTCTACACTTGCTGGTGAGCGATGGCGCTGCAATAATGAATAGCATCCGGGACAATACGGACAACACAATCTATCCTTCCGAAGGATGAGGGGTTGGAAGGTCAGTCTTCTATTCTGACACTATCTTGGCAGAGCCATCAAGTGTACAGACTTGAGCCATGAAAACAGCAGGCAAAGACGCATCAAACATGAAACGAACAACACTGCAGGGCAAATAATTCACAAACCCTCTGTATCTGCTAATGTGATACTGGTTCATGAGGCTTGAATGATGGTCAACAATGGATTGGTAACCCTCTGTAAAGCAATCAACTAGGGAAGAAACACATTCAGGAACACGAACAACGCTTTTCACGTCAACAATAACCGTCGAAACAGCAAAATGTCATACTTGTTCTACACCACAAATTGTTGGCTGAGTAGGATGTTTTGAGGGGATTTTGTAAATTCTAGATAAGCTCATATGATATATGGTTGTTGTCCATAAATAGTGATACCTACTAACCACCCAACAATGACCATTCTTATAGGGAAACCACCAGTTTGGCAGTTTTTGGGGTACACCTTTGTTGGGCAACCCCATATTAACAAAAACACTCACATGATTATTGCCGTCCAGCTTCACTGGTCACACTCTCTGCGTCAGATCCCGCACCGTCGTCATCTGCCAGGACTATTTTGGCATAGGCCTAGCGCACATGGTCAAAGCATTCATTGTTAGCGTTGAGCATTACCTAACAATACTGGCTGATTGATGATGGTTTACTTGATGATTCTTAAGGATTAATGATGATTATCAAACCAAGAGTAGTGCCTTACAATGATTTATGATGATAATTGATGGTTCCCTACTGCTCCAAATACCTTGTGAGACTGTACTTGGGGCTGATGTTTAGGGTTCAAGTATCTTCTAAGAAGCTACTTGGAGCATTGGGGGTTAGTGATGATCAATGGTGTATGATGATAATAGATGGTTATATAATATCTACCATAACTGGTAGTTACCCTAGTTAACCCAACGGCCATGGCTGATGAACGGGGCCCACCTTGTAGTGTTGATCAGCCAACATTGGCAATTCCCTCGCGAGTTGCTGGTAGCCCCCGCTGCTTCTCAGAGGTGGCGAGAGCGTCGTAGTCTGATTGAAGCAGTGCTTAGTGATGTACCCTCGAAGTGCAATGGGAATGTAATGGGTAATGTACCATATTAAGTAGCAATATTTGACACATCTAATGAATCATATGGGTAATGCACCACAAATGACCATGTCTAACCACATTGATAACTATAAAACCATATTAATTAAGTATATCACTACCAATATAACTATAACAACTACTGATTATAACCATATTGAAAAACATCTGGTTGGTGGTTGGAACCCCTCTGAAAAAAAATAGTCAAGCAAACATGTTTTGATAATTACTAGGGAAAGTGAGAAATGCTTGAAACCACCAACCAAATGGTTGTGGAATGGCAACGTAGTGGTCATGTACGGCAACAGTCAAGTGATGGTTTCGTAAAGACCAGTAATGGGGAATCAAGCACAGTCCCCATGTTCGTGGTTACAAAGGTCAGCCAAGATTCCACTGTAGTTCCTTTCCCCTACATCACACTCCTCCCTGGCTCAGAGATGCAGTACCACGATGTTCCCTTCATGTCCCTACTAACAATCAGGCCATCTAGGGATAATCAACCCAGAAGTTTTCCCATGGTCATGGCAACTAATCCAGGGGAGCTGCACCGATTTTTTTGTCCGGTTACTTTCGCACGGAGATTTACGGATCGAGATTCACAGGTCAGACCTGCCATACGGATGGTTGACTTGGATGATCCGTCCACAGTTGGGTAACTAGCAAGCCATTCGGGTATACAACTTGTTTGTTCCATGCCGAATCTGAACGGATGAATCTAACGATTGGGGGCACCAGCCAATATAGTCGTGCACAAGCTTGCAATTCCGTTTGCTGTCACAGCTTGCTGACGATTGACCATGATTGACCACCGATATTCACCAGTGCCGGTACTCTTCCCATGACTGTGCAAGCTTGACCAATCATCATCATAAAACATTACTAGCAATTTTCAAATTCTGCTTCTACTCACTGTCATAGCCTAGCACTCAACAATATTTCGTAACCATCATATTTTGTCACCGCAATCAACCATCATAACTATCAATGAGCACCCTCAAGCATCATACCCTGATCCACAATTAATTAACCACCATTCATATCATATGGCAGTGGGTCAAAACCCTGTACCCCTGGTTCCCCTATGGTTAACCATTCTTCCCCCATGATTTGGTTGGTCATTATCAGCCATTCTTGGTTGGTAAATATTGACCCATAGCCATATTGTTGGTATATATCCCCTGGAGTTGGACCCTATTTTATTTCGTGAAACCCAGGGAAAACAGATCAATCAATGGTAGATTCTCCGGTAAACTAACATGGCTGGCTGGAAAATCCATCATAGTCATAGATGATTTCCTGGGGGTTCCTACCAAAATGGTCGATTTTCCAGCCAGCCACGTTAGTTCGAGGCTCGGTGAACCCGAACCACGACGACCACGGGGTGAAGCCACCGGTGGGTTTGGCGAACGCGCGCCTCCCGTGAGGCCCTGAGCGCGGCAGAAGTCATGGTAGCAGCACCAGGGTTAGCCGGAAATCATGGTCTTAAGTCGCCGAAGAAACATGGGTTTCACACATCATCATCATCATCATCATCATCATCATCATCATCATCATCATCATCGTCATCGTTTCAAGTAATCATGTGTCTCTTTTTTGCGTTTTTGTCACTACTGAACATGATAAGATTTTGAGAAGTGAGCTATGGTTTGGACTAGCCTTTTATCATGGTATCATTCGGTGAACAATTGATATCACATGATAAAATCACAAACAACAATTGCTTCGTGGATTTGGGGCTGCCCCATGGTTTTCATCCAAAACCATTGATACTGGTAAATGTGCTTCATAGTGTGTGAGGCTTGAATCTGGTTAGTACTGGCAAGTCCTGATTAATAGTCGTTGTAAGTATGGTTCTGATGGGAACAAGCAATGATGAAAAAACTGTCATTGAGGTTCGGTACCCATCGTTGATTCATGGCAACACCTGTAACTATTTGCCCTTGAAATTGGGCTTGGGCAATAATGGCCACGATTGGTAATGTTGGTTGATGGTTGAACAGTACTCGTTTGACATGTTCAATATTGTTCAATAGAGTAGTGGTCCAACAACAATGGTTGCAGAATGGGACATCATGGCTGAAAATCATTCAACAAGAAAACATTATGGCTAACAGTACGCGCAAACACCGTCTTTTGCCCAAGAATTCACTGTCATGTAGTTTTTTTTTCAGGTTTTTTGGGTTTAGGGTTTTAGGGTTTTAGGGTTTCAGGGTTTTAGGGTTTTAGGGTTTAGGGCTTTAGGGTTTTTGATTAGGGTTTTTGGTTTTGGATGACGATAATGATGATGATGAAGATGATGAGACGATGATGAAGATCAAGATTTGGTCGGGTCCGGGCAAACAACAGCGTCTGGTCGTAACAGTACCGGACCTAATAGTCAATAACTAGTTCGGACACCTAGTGCTCGCCATTTTCTACCTGGATTGCTCCACCCCATACCGCCATGTGGCTTATCACCACTAAGGATTTACCTTGTCCATGGGAGCTAACAACCCAGAGTCATGCTATCTCGTAATTCAACAATGCCGAACAAGCAGCAGGTCAAGCATGCTCATGAATGTGCTGGTTGCATGGTCAGAGCTGCCCGTGAAGGGGCGAAAAAACCTGGACAAGGTCTTACAAATTGGTGGAAGTTGCCACCAAAAATTGAACCAGTAAGGCTATCATCCTAAATCCTAAGCGTTTGAAGACTAGTGAGTGAGTGACTATAGCTGCTCAAGCCTTGCCCACTCAAAGCTCAAAGCCTTATCTTAAGAAACCACTATGATCATTTCATTCCTGACCATTCCTATATCCAAAGCATTGCTTAGCTATATCCAAAGCACTTGTTAGCTGTATCCCAACCATGATGACCATGATGATGTTTTTCCTATACCGCTAGGACTGGCTAGTATCTCGGCAATTGCTGGGTGAGCTGATCATACCACAACAAGTTCATCAACCCCGAAAGATGCAGGCACCGTAAAGGATTTATATACCTGTAGTTCAATATTGAATAGTCGTGGATAATAGCCTAGGGGTATGACGATAACAATTTATCATAATTGATCATCCAATGATTATCATCGATGATTGACAATATTGGATGGTTAATGATGCACACTTCACGCATAATTTGTGGAGTTATCGGATGATTTATCACAATCATGTATGGTAAATGATGTAAATATTGACTCGTGATTCGCCACCATTTACAACAATTAGTGCATAGTTTACCACAATGATTGATGGTAAAATGGTAGTAAATGGTGGTGAATCGTGACTCCTGTGGGTACCATTCAGCGAGGCCAAATAGCTCGGCCTTGGCTTTGTTGCTACAAATCAGATGTTCCGGGATCCTCCTTCCACCCTGAGGTATACCATGGCGCTTCCAAGGATGATTCTGGCTGAATTCCCTCAAGAGGGCTACCATTTCCCCAAAAAATACCGATCTCTGTGGGTGCTTCCGGAGCTCTTATGGTCATGATAGTGGACAATCACCACGAAAAACACGCGTATCTTTTGCAACACAAGTCTTGCCACGTTTAGCGAGCAGTGGCAGCTGCCGAGATACGTCGTTCATGGAAACCGGGGATACTTTTCCCGGAGGAACT
>VSDK01008515.1:200820-214084 GCA_009767595.1 Symbiodinium kawagutii
TTTCCCTATAGTTTTGTTGGTTATTGTCCCTCATTAGTGGTTGGTTAATATTGACCCATAGCCATTTGTTTAATTCCCCAGTCATTTGCAGGACTGGCACTTCTTCGCTCCCAGGGAGGCAACCAGCGCATCAACGCAGCAAAGGCAACCACAACGCTGGACGTAACGTGCGCACTGCATGACCTTTGGCAGGAAATTCTCCGCAGACCAGCCTCGAATCAGCAAAAGATCCGGAAAATGATGGGGTTGTCATGGTTAGCCATGCAGAATGTCTCAACATGGTGGTTTCTCAAGGCATAGGGGACGCCCCAAATCATCCAAGCCAAATCATTGTTAGTAATAAAACACCCATTTTCTGGGCTTTCCAAGGAAGAACCCCCCCCCCACACGGTTGATCTATGAATCTTACCATGCTCGGCATCAAGCAGTCAGTTTCTAGAGATGGTGTTTAAATGTTTTAAACACATCAATGGCTAATAGATTGTCAATGGTTGAGCATTAGCTAAATCAACTTTTGTTGACCCCATGACCCAAAATGGTTAGTCATACTTAATACACGGACATTTCATAAGACCATCAATCGTAGAATTCATATCAACCGTTGATAGCATGAGGTGTCGTGTCTTTGAAGGGCCCTGATAACCATCAACAATAGTTCAGCATGCTTGACAGAAGACAAGACTGGTTGACAATTCCATATTGGTTCCCAACCAACAAGAATGCACTTTTCTAGCGGCGCGGATTAGATGATTCTTGCCTGGTTCCAAGACTTCTTGTTTTCAAAGTATTCTTGCTTAGGGGGGTATCAGAAATCAACAACAACCTACGAGCCTTGGGATACATTTGCAACTTGGTGGTTTCAACCCCTCTGAAAAAATAGTTAACCACCAAACCATTGACTAATACTAGGGAAAATACCAAATGTTAAAAACCAACACACTGTTCCAAAGCCCGTATTATTCCTGTTCCAGTTCGGTCCAGTAAAGGCTCATCCCTGGAACATCACAAAGATTATGCACACTTGATTCAAAGACTCCTTGATTCACTCTGGAGCTTTCGAAACGTTTATAGATTCTATATGATTTTATAGGCTGCTGCTTTGAGGGGATTTCTTGGTGGCAAATGATCTTGACTGCCGACAAATAACATTCAGAACCCGTTCGACTTCCGTCCTCAACCACAACAAACGTTGCAAGAAGTTGGCTCAGAATACCCAATCGTCGACATGAGCAGTGCCACAAAGCATCGAAACCAACCTGCCGTTCCCATTGCCATGCTGGTTGGTCGATAGGCATTCGCGTGATAGGAGATCCAACAATCAACTCCAATGTAGGTAAGAGGACCAACCACGATGAATGGTAGGAGATGCATTATGGATGTGGGACAAAACCATGGTGCCCCCAGTGAGTCTTTGTTGGGATGTTCATCCATCCATCAATTTTTGGATGCTTAGTTATGACTGGTTACGACCCACGGCCCTGTAACCCATGATTCTATCAACATAGAACCCAACAGACCCTTGTTTTGATGGGTGAGCAGCAAATTTATCCAGGTCAAACTACAAACGGCCAAAACATGCCAAAACAATGGTCAACACTAGGCTCCAGGAACTGCCGTCAACCGGCCACTAGAATTACACAGGTACCAAATATGGATCCAATCACCTACCATTACCAACGATTATCAACGGGGAACCGTTGGCCTACCACACAAAAGTCAACATAGGTCACCTCTTGCAGCAGCGTGGCTCACAAAGTGCTTTGTTTGCTCATCTGGGTAGTCCCACGTCCTCGGCAAGGCAGCAGCTTTAGCGATGAGGGGTGACTGGCCGGTGGATTGAGTTGACTTCCAAAAACAGTAGAAAACTTTCGAAGGGTTGGTTTAGCGGTTAATTGTGAACAATTGTGAGAACTTGACTGGTTTGATAAGAAAAAGCAGGTGTATTTACAAAATGAAAACATGATAATGATCACAACAAACCAGTAGAACATCTCTATCAACTTTCCAGGGATTTAGATGAACAGTTTTGGTATAGCTAGAATAGTCCAACTGGAAATGATCGCCTTGTGTTTCCTCTTCAGTGGCTGGCACACATTGACTGGATGGTCTCAAAACATATGGTAGTTGGGTGCAAGTTCCTGTTTTCTGCACTGGAGGAATTTGTGTTTTTTTTTTTGTACGGGTGGTGCCATTCGGGGCTCTAACTTCTTTGCGGGACCAGCACATCCAATGGCAAAGAACTGCACTACAAGTCAGACTACCAACAAGAGAGCTGAAATCATGACACAGCAGTCAAGAATAATAGCAGAAGTTCCTGCCATCCAAATGACACAACATGTCGCCCAGAACAAGGCAAACGCCGTGCAAAAATCCACAGTAGGAAACAAACTCCACGATCATATGAAAACGATAGATGCCATGCTTACCAGTCCTAAAATGTTTCCAACTCGAGGGTTGATGTGTCAAAGTGGAAATTGAGCAGGAACACAGAGCGGATGGCCGGCATGCTGCCAGCTGAGGGTGGTTTAGTCATCAGGTCAGTTAGGTCCTGGCCATGTCAACAGTGCAATTTACCAATCTGTACGCCGCATGTCTTTCAATCCAAGCATGTATACATGGTATATATATATATATCAATCCATCTATACTATGCCAGGCAATACATTGTAGGTCTATCTACAGCCGACAGGGCAACAAATAGCGAAGAACGAGAGCAACAGCAGCTGTTGCTGCAATGTTGTTGTTTCATGTCGGTCATGAACAACATCAGAAAACCACAAATAACAATTTTCAGCGTTGATGAATGATGGTTCATCAATGCTTACCATGGTTCATCTTCGCAACTGGAGTTGATCGTTACGGTATATCTTTAATGGGTAGCATGTTGGTTCGAGTTCGCACCTGCGCAACCGGTAGCAGTGGACATTCCGGCCACTGGGGATGCAGGCTGCTTGATGAGCATCATGCCATCCTCCGGGTGAGAAGCCAGCTGGTTGGAGGAGCGAAACAAATCAACAGAAAATTGTGTTCCTAATTGTGTGCATGTGTGCTGTTATCCAATCCATTGTTAGAAATAGATTGGTGCATCAATGATCAACTGATATTTATCATTGTCTCAACATGTGTTTGTCTTTAACAAATCCTCATGTTTGCAACTTTGCTCGTGGAAATTCACTGGCTTGTTTGCTTGCTGCGACCTCAGTCAGGGTAACCCATGACATGGCACCACCAGTTTTCTTGATTGTCGACAGGTTGTAGGATTGATGATCAACTGATCTGCATCAACAAACCCAGTAGATTGGAACACAGCGAACCAATGTTTATTGTTTCAACTGCATCATTTTGACATTATAACAATCAACAAACAACAAGGTCTACGATCACTCGGCTGTGGGTCGGGCACGTTGTCCTACAGCGTTCACCAATATCAACCGACAACAAACAAAACCATCAATGGATCAGTTGTTACACAGATTTATCATCAACTAGTACTAAAGCGTTTGGCGCCTAGGCTTTTGAGAAGATGCAAATTAGGTTGACACGAATCCCCTGAGTAGTCAGATTGTATCCTTCTGCTTCACTGTTGGCATATACAAAAAACAGGAATACAAATCTGAGATCTGTGCATGCAAATATAGATGTGTACATGTATATGGACACATGCAGGTGCACACTGCTCTGCTTGAAAAAATATCATATCTAGGCCTAGGTGAATGTTTTTGGTCGTACCCATTCGCTCCTGCCACCACAAGGGGAAACCCACCTCCACTCAAGGGAAACATGCAATACTCGGCTGTGAATTCAATACCTTTGATGTGGGCTCCTTGAGAGCAACTTTACCACTCTCAAAAGAATAAGTCATTGCACGATTTAACTTGATTGTAAGATGACGCCAGGAAAAGAGCAACAAGAAGGAAGAAATACCATGAATAACTTGCTAGCGATAAGTTGTTTTTCTCTTTCTTTTGCAATCCACCGTAACAAATTATATAGTTGTACCATGCCTGGTCGCTACCCCATCGGAAAAAAACACGCATCCACACCTTTCGATAGACACCCCCTTCCTGCGTCACACTGTGACCTACTCTGTTGGGGGCTGGAAAACCCCAGTCTTCAACAACCCAACTATATAAAAGTCACCCACATCTCGGGTGTGCAGGTATGGCGAACGGTGTCCTCACAAATCTTGCTGAGAGCATTGAAGCTGCCCTAGGCGAGGAAGTAAGCTCAGGCTCAGGCTGATGAACGGTGAAAATTAGTGGCTGGCTGCAATCATGGATTGTTACTGTCCGTTGTGAATGACTGGCTAGGAAAAGTTGACAACTGCTGATCAATGGTGTTTAAATGTGTTTAACATTCCTTCAAATGTGTTACTGTTAATTGTGAATGACTGGCTACCCAAAGTTAATGACAGTTGATCATGGCTAATACTGATCAATTGTGTTTGGCCCTTCTTCATCAAAACATCATAATAACTTAATAACCATGATTTAGTACATTTGAAGTTTCATAAGATATATCATATATTCATATATGTTTTGCATATCATATATCCGCGACCATGATGTATGATTGTGATTACCGGTGTCAAGTAGGAACGGCCATGAGGATGTCTTAGTAGCTCCTCGCAAAAGAAGATGTTCGACATGATGGCTGGAAGCTTGCACATTAACAATAATAGTGGATGATGACCAAGAGTACCCAGAGCTTGTTGCGCTCAATTGTAGGCAATGTTGCTTCAAACATGGTGCTTAAGAGAAACTAATCGATACACAATGTATAGTCAAACGCACCAACAACATGCATACATCAAACATCCTTAGGTTTGTATATACATGTACTTATATATACATATATTATCATATGGCTCTATCTGGACATGTATGCTCAATGGCTGAAATATATACAATGTACTACATACCTATGTGTCTACATATTACGAGTGTACATCTATACACATCCATCTGAATCTTAGCTCATATGTGTGCAAATGTACATGTCACAAGCAAATCAGTACATATACATATTATGATATTTATGTATATATTCCACGGATGTGGTACATCTATGTAACACGCAATTGTGAACACGCACATACACTGTTCATCTGTTGTCTAATCATGTCCATCCACGGAAAACAATCATCTATCTTGGCAGCATCGATGTATGTTTGCCCGCAGTGCTGCCCAAACCATGTTCATACCTTCATTACCCCTGGCAAATCTAAAGATTGGCCCTCTTTCGCAGTGTTAAGTTCCAGTTCGAGATTCCCACAAATTATGAGGAACCAGCCAAACCAGCCATTAAAGGAATCGAATCAACCATCATCTATCCAGCATATCTCATAATGGTACATATCATAAATCGGAACCAACCAAACCATGCATTAATAGGAACCAGCAAAACCATTACCTATCCATGTAGCCTTGGTGCAACCATTATATATACCATCCATCCATCAACGAACCAATGAACCAACCAACCTTGGATCCAGTGTGTCTGCCCGTCGCGCCTCCACTGTGTTGGCATTGGGATCTCCCAAACAACCGGCCAACTGGTCCTCGGCGGCTATAGATGGAGTATCGTCTCGGTGGTTGTAAGGATCGGATGGATCCACCAGTCCCCAGTACTGGTTGCTCAATGGTGATGGACAATGGCTATTGATTACAAAATAAGTTCATCAACTTCTTCATCTTGTGGTTTTGCTGTAGTTTCTGGTGCCGGCCATGTTTCTGGTAGTCATTGAGCCGTTCTTGCTCTGGGCAAACATGAGAGCTTTTAGGCATGTGGAGTTTCAGCGGTTACTTTCTACTTCATTCCCCTTGAACATTGAGGGTTCCCCACCTGTTGGAACCAACGCAACTTGGGGCAGCTGGTGGACACCGATAGTGACCGTTTCATGGTCGAGGATAGACCATCCCAATGGATCAAGCGAAGTTGCAGCTCTGAAGGACATTGCTACATGGGGTATGCTGATGCCCATGTATCACACACTTGGTTGTCACAGCTGTGCATTTTGCCAGTTTTCCTCAACCAAATGACCAGCCACCTAAGATGAAAAATTAAGCTATGTATTCTCTACTTGTTCGGAGAATCCACATTGATCAAAGGTTGAAAGACCTACATCGCTAATCATGGTTCAGCACGGGTGAATGGTTGATTCGTCAATAACCCCTCGTAGGTTTTGCCTGCAATTGGATAGCTGGCTATATTGCCAAAACGGAAGCGTTGTCTGTGTTGATCTCACTACAGTGTAATCCGAGGGAGTTGTGAAAACCACCTGATTCATGGTTAAGGATTGCTCATGATGGTTGAAGGGAGGGGAGAATCAGCAACAGCCAAGCATTGACTGTTAACACAGTGTAATTGACCTAGCCGTTCGTTCTAACCCATTCACCTGGAGTAACTAATAATTTAACCAAACCATCTGCGTTTGGATGAAGAACCTCCCGCATTCCCAAAAACAGTGGTGTCACTGCACCGTGGCGGTTCACAAGACCGAATCATCATGGCTGGTTGTGGGTTTCACTACTGAGTCACGGTGGGTCAGGGACGGCTGGTGGTAAGTAATGATGGTTGATGATGATGAATTGTTGTTAATTAATCATGGTGAATGGTGGTTCAGACTGGTTGTTGGATGGGTGACGATGGCTCTCATGTTCACGGATGGTTTTTATCATGGTTGATGGTCAATGATGATTGATAAAGATGAAAGGCGGCTAATTGCGGTTATACCTTGTGCTTCAGGATAAGTAAATAATATCAGCAGTAGTTGTACCCAATTGTTCAAGAGAACTAGTGGTGGCTTACGATAAGGTTCAAAGTAACTAATGTTGGTTTACGATGGGGCTCACGCGTTCAAAATAACTGTGGGTTGTCGGCTATCTCAAGTAATTTGGTATTGCTGATGATCAACTACCATTCCTACATGTCCACCACCAAATCACGATGTCATCAACCAGCCTGTAATTAATCCTGAACGTTTATTTCTCAATTCAATAAATGCTTGGGTGCTTTGGCAACCGCGGGTGCTGAAATGACCTGAAATTCATCTCAGGAAGCATGACACTCGAATCTTTTCACTCGAGCTGCAGCTCTGGAGGCAAGAAGTATTCATAAACACCTCCCTCCCAGGCATTGTTGGCATTCTTTCTGACCATGCCCACATAGAGCGCTGAATCGTGAACCAAAATTGCACATGGTTTCAAATCATTTGGGCAATCCACCACTTCCGTGCAGGCTTCGTCGCCGGGATGGAAGGCGAAGACTTTCCTTCCTTCAAAATCAGCAACGTAGACAGATCCACTTTCAGTCACGGAGAGCCCTGCCAAGCGGGAAGGCCCTTGCAAGTGGCACACCACAACAGGCTCTCTCTCGCCTGGACTGATGCGCAGAACGCGACTCTTTGTGAAATCACAAATGTAGACAACCTCTTCTCTGGTCACAAACAGGTTCCACGTCCTGAAGCGCATCTCCTCCGGAAGGTGTTCGCTGACAAGCACCGGCTGCAGCATTGTTCCAACAAGCTTCTGCACTGCTTTTCCTCTGTGCGTCACTACGTAGACCGTGCCATTGGGCGAGCAAGTCACTTCCTTCAAGCCTTCAATGTCACCAAGAACCAACTGCCCAGACCCATTCTGGAAGCTTACTAACCTGCGTTTGTCACGATCACCGACGATGATGTTGCCATCCGGCAAAACACACAACCTGCAGAGTTCCCCTAGATCATTGATGCCTGCCAGTCGGGCACCTTCGCCTGCAACAGTTTGAGCAGCCTCACTAGGTTGCCAACGGACGACACTTCCTTTGTCACTAGTCCTGGTGGGGGCATAGGTGGCACCATCATGCCAGCACAATGAATAAGCGGGTTTAGAGAACACTTCCCGCCCAGAACCTCCAGAACTGGCACCCAATTCAGGTGACCAGTGGTGTAAACACCGCCTTTTTGGCCGAACGTCATCTGGGCCTTCAGTCGCGCTTCTCTTCTTGTGGCTTCGCAAAGCATCATCAACTTCTCGTTGCAAATCCTCTCCATTCGGACCCATCGATGATGCGAAGCAACGCACCCGAGCCAAATTCTTGACGGACATGGCTGGAAAATCCACATGCTGCAGCAACAAACCCAAGGTTGTGTCCCGGTCTTTCCGGCATTTGGACCACTTGAAGATGCCCTTCAACACCTCCTCTTCCCGAGACACCCTCAGGTCTTCTCGGCGTAAGATTCGCCCCAGCTGGGTGGCGCTTAGCTCCAGAAAAGCTGCCTTGCTTGGGCCCGACCCTATCCCACTGCTGTTGCAGCATGCAATCCGAACATGTGAAAGGTTGTATACAGCAAGCGTAGTGCACAAATCAATTGAAGCCATTGATGCATTGGCTTCATGACGAAAGCATATTGTCGTTTCATATCGTTTCTGATGTTTGACGTTGAATCTCCCAAGGGTTGTTGGTTGCTACCTCCATCCATTTGTTACATCCCTACACTTAACATTGTTTGAACCCTTAAACATTGCGTTAACCCCATGTTCTGCTCAAACCCCAACGCCTCGGCAGTGCACTTCTCAAAATTGACGGCCAGTTTCTCTTCAGCCACAGCCTTCAGATCATGCAACCCCCGGGCATGTCTCAAGATCTTGAAGGCTGTTGCCACTGGAGCTTTGTCCAAAGAACCCCTAAGAGCCTTCTCAATGGCTGCTACCAACTGTGGCAGGTCATACGCATCCGCCACCTGCAGGAATTCCATGGAATCATCCAATGGGAATTCAGGTCGCCCTCCATAGATGTAGTCCAGCAGAACAGACACTGCTGCGTCCGAGGCGGCGATTTCTACTGGCTCTCCACTTTTCCTCTGATCTGCTTCCTGAAAGGATCCACCCAGCAGATTCTTCAAGAACTTGCTAGCTGCGGACAGCACGTTTGCATGCGCGCGATGTTCAGTGCCATCATTGCTCTTGATAACAACATCGCAGAGATGGCCTTCCTTCCAAAATTCCCGCAGCTGCTGCATGATGCCAGACTGTTGCCGGATCAGATCTGACGTTTCCAGCTTGATAGTCACCATTGCGACTCGGGTCAGCCTTGGCAAGAAATCTATTCTTCGATTTTGGTATTCAGCACGCGCATTCGTCAGACCTATGTTTTGACTGTAGAATGCCAACCTGAATGTCATATCATTAAACTTACAAACATGATTTTATGTACCCAATGATTTCAATGATGTATATACACCACGAATACCCACTAGTTCCTTGTATACAAAATGGCTTTACCACTCTTTGTACAGTATGATGTTTGTACAGTATGCCCACAATGATCCCCCACCGCGCAGTAGTGAAACACAATTGCGCAATCAGTCTGTGTTTTTGGTGCTTCATATTTTCATAGCTTCTCAACCCACAAATGAACCAACAAGTCCTTTTACCGGGTTTGAGCCACGAACACGAGGATTGATCCTGACAGTACGAAGTCAACGCTTGAAGATGCCCAACTTCTGAGGACATCCGACCCACTAGAAGTGGTACTTTCCGTAGACCATCAACGGCCACGTCACTGCTAAACAAGCAACTCGCGTTGCCAAGGGACCAGGACGGGTCTGCTCCCAACAATTCCCACTTTCAGCACCAAGATGGAAATGACCTCAGTGAAACCGGCGTGCTCATCAACCACCCCTGAGGCCCAAGGTGCCTCTGGTGCAGCTGGGTTTACCATCGGTAACAAGCATCAACCATAGTTCATCAGGTTGATTCATGGTTAGTAACCATGGTTCATCGTGGCTTATGGAGGATCAAAGATAAAAAGGCTATGGGACTGCACTACCAAGCATGATCACAATTGACTTGAGAATACGCAGACTAGTGAATGACCGCATGTTGACACAACAATCATTTTGAGATTGTGCTGAGTGTGTGCAATTCAGGAAACAAAAACACCCTTATCCAATCCATTTGTGATGGTTGGGTGACAAAAGACTATGATTAAATGTAGTTCAAGAAAACAACTTGATAGCAATAAATCAAGAAATGAAAACCCAAAACAACCATTCAATAACATGAGCAACAACTACAGTACTTGATTAAGAGTTGATCATATATGTTTTCTACCGTTTGTTCAGGGCATCCCTGGCAGCTCCTGAAGGGTGTAGGGATAGCCCTGGCTCCCGGCCTCGCTACCTCCCAACCCACAGCCAGCTATTTCCAGCATGGGCTCATCATGGATCTATGCAAAAGTGTGTAGAAGCTGCTTGATTGCTACTACAAGGTGGGCCCCCCGTTATAACTTGGTTTATGAGGCCATTGGACTAGAGTTATATCTACCATATCGTTGCCCTAGTAATAACCCAACTTGTAGCTGATTAGGGGCCCACCTTGTCACAATCATCAAGCAGGGATGCGTATTCCACCTGAGGGCCGCAACGGTACCAGCAGTATGTCTAATGACCTGCAGAGCCGCGCGACTTGTGGGTTTCGACAGTCAGGAGAGAATGTTATAAAGCAAGAGCTGGTTGGTGGTTGATATTGCTTTATGGTTATGTACATCACCCACCTATGACCATTATTAAGCATGATCATCAACAATTATCAATGATTGCAGGGTAACTTAAATCTGGTTGGTGGTTGGAACCCCCAGGAAAAATCTTAGTCAACCAACCCTTTGTTAATAATTACTAGGGGAAAATACAAAATGTTGAAAACCACCAACCAAATAGTCAATAGTCAATAGTCCATAGTCAGTCGTCAATAGTGACTATAGAGGTTCCCAATCAAATGATTTGAACAACAATGGACAAGTATGCTGTTGGGATTAGCAGCATCAAACATCATGTTTTAACACTTCCCGATTCTAAAACAATGTAAAACTATCAATCAAGTCAACCATGTTAAAAACACAATAATGACCCCCCTCAATCAAGTACGCCAACTGACCGGTTCGCAATAATAACCCCCTCAATCAAATATGCCAAAGATGGGGGCCCCTGGAGGGGGGGTATTATTTAGTTTTCAATTTGAATTCCACAAACAACATTAACAACACTAACAGCATTAACAACGATATGTTCAACAATCAAACGTGGGCACAAATATGAACAACTGTGTTCCTGCTCTGCCGGCTCCCCTGATCCCCTCAAGTAGGGTTAAAGTTGATCGCATCATTAACCGTCCTTGCCAGCCATCCATGAATCATCAGTAAATCATGCACCATCAACCATCAGAGACCATCAATCATCACAGTCCTTGACCATTCTTAATTAACCACTTTTAGCAAAGTCATTCACCATTCTTAGGTGACAAGCCATTCTAACCATAGAAACCTACTCTAGCTAAGTCCTTGATTTTCACCATTGGGTGTTTCTCAAAATAGGGGACCCCCTAAATCATCCATTAACAATAGCTTTTAGTCATAAACCAACCATTTTTTGGGTTCCCCATGGCTTGAGAAACCAGGATATTGGTCTCATTGTTGGCTATTATCCCCTACTATTAACCACTATAATCCTACGATTAACCACTACAATCCTACGATTAACCACTATTCACCACCCATTCTTTTCACCACTTTCCTTCGCTTTAAAGCATCAACGATAGCCATGAACCTCTTCCTGGTCTCCGCCTTGCTGCTGTCACGCACAGCCGACAAAGCGTGTGCCTTCGCCAGGCGCCAAGATTTTCCACCAGGATCCGTGGAGAAACAACCAAGCAATCATAGCTTGCCTCCATGGAAAATGTTGAGAAACAACCTAGACATATGGTGGTTTCTCAAGCCAGTTTGGGGGGGCCCAAAAATAGTTGATTACTATAAATGACTATTGATGGATGATGGCTGGGGGGTCCCCTATGGCTTGAGAAACACCTAAAGAAAACATCCAAAACCGCTGAGCAGCCAAGGATTGGCAATGATGGGTTGAGCAATTGGTAGGAACTCTTTGCCCACAGAAGGAAAAGTATGATTGATTGTTACAGATACTCAACCTATACAATCCTGTGAACCGTTACAACATCAACTGGTGATAATTTGTGTGCTTCAAATCCAAGTCTTTCAATTGTGGTTGATGTTGCCTAAAACATCCTACAAAGATATTTTGATGGATATTGCCTGGGCTAATGCAAGACTCAGTGACCGAACACCAAGCGGAACCCCTACTTACCAAATGTCAACCCACCAACGAATACCGTTTCATTGCGGCAGAGCCGAAACAGTTTTGGTCACGGTGATAGCGCCAAATTTCCCCATGTGAAACGCCCAGCATTTCTGACCAACGACTGTGAAACTGCAGATGTTTGAAACAGAAAGCCGTTGGGTTGATAGATGGTGCATGATGGTGCTACAGCTTGCGGATCATCCTGTCCTTTTGGTGACGCCGAGCGTCTCAACCATTTATATGATCATCTTCTTCCAGCATGATTAGCATCATTAGCCAAAAAACACTATTAAGCATTGTCCAGCAGCTTTAGCAATGACCCATCATCATGAAGCGTGGTTGAGCGCCACGGATCAGCAATTCAGTCTTTTTTAATCACCAGCTTTAGAGTTTATGACCAAAAACCAAACAAAAGCCCTTATCCTTGAACCATTAGATTACTTGAACCAAGTAAATCTCAGCATCCAATTCCAAACTATGGCAAAATAGCCGCTGCCTCGCACTATGATTACTCGTATGGAAACTGACCGGTATCGTGACAGTCCGAAGTCAAATCACCATTGTTTTGCGCGCCGCTATGACTCAAGGGCCCTGTTGAGCCCCATGTTGCAGCGGGGGGTGAGAATTGACACATGACAACCTGGCGCGTGACTCAGTTCCTTTCACACTCAACCAAGTCTTCAGGGGTCATGTGGTCTGTACACAATTTGAATTAAGTCAGCGCTTCTTCTTGGTACGATGCGTCTCAATGCCTTCCACACGAACCAGATTGCTGAGTAGGGTCTTCACCAGCAGGTCTGGTCGCATCAACTTCGTGAGCGCGTCCGCAACCATAGTCGAAGTAGAGGTCCAACGGACTTGGTCACCTCCCTTCATGGATCGGAATGTCCTGCGTCCGTCCTTCCAAAGGTTTTCGTGGATCGCACTCAACTCAATTCCCAGACGTTTGTCTGTCACCTTTGCCGGTACCTCTGCGTCCAGATGGTCCGACAATGACCTGCAGTCTGTGAGAGCAAGATGTGGAATCTGCTCACGAGACTGCTCTTCCCAGCGCTTCAAGTCGACGATGTGGCCTTGAACTTCTCCAAGTAGTCCACGGAGTTTATCTCCGATTTCCAAGCCATTTTGCAG
>VSDK01008515.1:221522-234692 GCA_009767595.1 Symbiodinium kawagutii
TGTTGTCGGATCGTCGCGATCAACAAGTCCAGTCCTCCAGGTCGGATCAGGGTATCCGCACCTAAGTCTCTTGCAATTAAAAAGGCGTCCCCGCGCAACCCCTCGATGATCTTGTTCACGAGCGGGCTTCGGTCGATGGTGCTTTTGCGCTTTTGCTTTGGGCTTCCACTTGGGCTCATGCTAGCCTTGGGCGCAGCTTTGGGACTTGCTGCAGGCGATTGCGTGGCACCTGGAAAGGGAAATTCCTCTACTCCTTCAGCCGCTTCGGGTTCCTCTTGGTCCGGATACCCGTTCGGCAGTTCTTCGTCTTGCGGTTGGGCAACAAAGCCATCTTCTTCGACAATTGCGGTCTTCTGTTCGAACAGTTGGATCCGCAGCTTTGTCCGGAATTCCCAGTCGTGGAAACTTGCTGCATCTCCTG
Organism: Symbiodinium kawagutii; assembly: GCA_009767595.1. NCBI lineage: Eukaryota > Dinophyceae > Suessiales > Symbiodiniaceae > Symbiodinium > Symbiodinium kawagutii. Next base: position 221,944 of record VSDK01008515.1, read on the forward strand.
CAAAGATGTAGCTCCCTGATTTTGTTTCCAGCGGGGCTGACCCCGTCCGCTCGGCTCCGTATCTGAGTCCCGCCACGGACATGTCAACGATTCTGCAATCGCTGGCGACGACGCCAGCCGTGCAAAGGACCGTCACTGAGATCGGTCTATTTCTCGAACACTGTTCTTGGTTTCCAGTCTCGCAACGCGGAATGGCACAAAGGCCTCAAGGATCTGCACGTACCACGGAGGGTCGCTAACCGCTCCGCTACCAGTATGGAAACTGACCGGTATCGTGACAGTCCGAAGTCAAATCACCATTGTTTTGCGCGCCGCTATGACTCAAGGGCCCTGTTGAGCCCCATGTTGCAGCGGGGGGTGAGAATTGACACATGACAACCTGGCGCGTGACTCAGTTCCTTTCACACTCGTTAAAAGGAAAAGAAAAAAATGCTAATGCTTCTAAATTATGGCCATTGAGTGCCTGAGAACAACCATGTATGCTGCTCAGACATGTGTTTGAACATAAATGTATTGTACATGTGTAGAAATGCACAAGTAGATATATGTATACACTTGCAAACATGAAGTTGTAGAAATATATCTAAATATCTGCCCAAATTGATGTGTATATCACTGCTTTAGTAATGAATATAATTATGGGTACAAAAAATGATGGTTTCTCAAAATGGGGATATCCTTAAATCATCCTATATTTATCATTGTCTATGAAAAAACAATGGATAAATCCATGACACAATATGATACAATATCTCTAAAAAAATCACAATATTTACAAATAAACATGAATAGCCATATGTCTGTAAATGCATGCATCTTTATGTATTACTTTTTTTGAAACAATATATATATATATATATTATATGTATATATAAACAATATACATGTACCTTTTGACTTGTACATATGCACTCACGTGCCATATCTCGCTACAGATCTATCGATGGATGGCCACCCGGCTCTACCTGGATGTACTCTGCCACGGCCGGCTGCAGCCTCGAGGGACAAGGGCAGTGAACAAGCATGGCAAATGGTCACGAAGCGGGCCACAAGCATGGTTAGTAGGGATGATGCTTACCGATGATGATTAATGACAGCGGTTCCTGCTAGATAATGATGCTTGATGATAGCAAATGCTCGTTTAAAATGGATGAAACATGGTGCTTGGGGCTGCTTGAGCTGTGACGGATAGTGGCTAATATCTGACAGTCATGCTATGTGTTTGGTAAAAAAGCACTCTCATGAACCGTGATTATCAACAACTACCCACCGGGATTAGCAAGGACAACAACATGGCTATGTAACCATGATTAGTTGTGGTCAACCATGGCTGATGGAGCGGATTAATTCTTAGCAACAAGCAGGTACTTTGATCATCATTTCAGTACAATAGTTCCTTCAATGACCAACAAAAAACCTCGTTGGCCAACACCTATGCAGCGCGGGGACACTATTCCCAAGTATATCCAAGTTGAACACCCACACCAAGGTATACATGTAAGTGGAATCATATATATATATGTGAATATATATATATATATATATATATATATAAATGGGGGACAGTAAGCAACAATAAGAGGGAAAACAATGGTAAATGGTAGGGGAACACAATCAATGGGCTATGACTGCTTAACCAAGGAACACGGTGATGGCACCTACGATCCTCAATGGGGACTGAACCCCAAACTAGAAGTGAATCTGTTTCATGACACACTAAACGTACCGCTTGATTTACAACTATTCATCTCTACAGTAAATCTATGAAACAAAACATATTAACATAAAAAATCGTCCTGTATATATATATATATATATACATATAAACAAATATGTATATATATATATATATATAAACACCAGCATACAAATAAAAAACGATGCAAAACAAAATAACTTCATACAAGCCCTTGTGAACCAATTTGATTCAACATTCTCAAGCATCTGGGTATGTGCCAAGGCAAAACTTGCACCCCCAAAACCAACGGTTTCCTGGTAAATTGAACATTTTTGGGAAGGTGATTGGTTACCCATCATGGCTTGGCACATGGCCGCCATCTGTCTGTTTCATGGCAACGTGCCCTTTGCGGCAGGGCACGTCCCTGGTGGCGCTCGGCTCACATTGGTCTTCAGCAACAAACCCGCACGCTGCCGTACCACCTCGTCACCAAGGGGGCGGGGGTTGGGCATAGGGATAGGCCATTGAAACAGGAGAGATTCCATGCTTTGAGGCCATGAGCATAGCACCATGAATCTGTATAAATCCCAACAGCCCCCATGAAAATTCTTCAACAAACAATTTCCACGGCATGAAAATAGCGATCAATTAACACAAAATCCAGAAATGGACAGTGCCTCTACTCCTTTTGGGGCCTAGGCTCTTGATTTCAGAGCAGGGAAAGTGCCCAGCAGGATGTGACTATCATGCTCCCATTACCTTTCCTGGGTGGTCTCCAGCATCACTGGAAGCACCAGGGCTCGGTGACTTCCAAAGCAAGTGGCAATTCCTCAGGATCAAATGAGGTAAGCAGGGTCTTACTAAAGCTATTTTATGCTAGGTTAAGCTATTTCGAGGTTTGAATACAGCTATTTGGAGGTTTCAATCTGTTTACTTTCGGCTATTTTGAGGTTTCCATACATTGCAATACCATGTTTTTGAACATGAAGGCGCCATTGCGTTCATGTGGGATGTTTAAAAGTGTTGCAGTGGGTCGCCGCTTGTTCATAAAGGAGTCTGGCTTTCTAATAAAAGAAATGCACAATGAAGTTAGAGGATAAGGGTGTTTCTCAAGTCATAGGGGGTTACCCCGAGTTGTCATCCAGTGGATTGACCATTTATAGCAATCAAGCAACCAACAACATACCTCCGTTAGAACCAATAATGATCATTATATCTGAACCACAACGGTAACTTCGGGGCCATAGACTTAATGCATGGAATAATCATGGAATGTTGACGAATGGCATCCTTCTAAAAAAAATCGCCATTAATGGAAGGTGAAGGATCCCGCAGCTCTTTATGACAGTTCAGTGTCCAACTTCCGAGCTACTGCTGACTGCCACGTTTGGTGAACACAGGTGAACATTGGGCCCTGCCGTCAGTTCGGCGGGTCCAGACCTGCTGGTGCACCCCGAGGGTTGAGGGTTTAATTCATGGTTCATTGGTGGTGAATTGATGGCTATTGATTTCAATCTCGAGCCATTGCAGCGATTCAAAGAAATGAGAATCATTGAGAACGACTCTATGACTCCAAGAAAATCGGGTCAAATCATTCCCCAAATCCACAACCTTACATAACAAGTTCAGTGGGGGTTCAGCACGCATGGGGTTCAGTCGTGGCCTCATCTTGGCTGGTCAACTTTGCAAAGACTGTTACGAGGTACCTGACAACACAACGTGGCAAGGGCACCATGGCTTCAGATGCCCTGGTAGCCCATGTCTTGACCTTGATCAATCTGTTGCTCGGATGCCACGATCTGTCCATCATCAAGGTAGCAAATAAGAATGAATGTCCATCATCAAGCTAGGCCATCATGATAGGATTCTCTGGCGGCTGTAGACATGAGAAATGTAGCTCCAGGTAGCAGAATCCCATGTCTACAACCGTCAGCCAAACCGTTTCAAGCGCCTGTCTGGCAACGAGAATCTTCTTGTTTAGAACAACTGCTCGACAATAACGCCGTATCGAACGATGGTTGATTTCAGCTGATGTCTGCTGTATGCAACAACCAATATCATTGAGCATAGAACCACAAATACAAAGTACTAGGCACTAGGTCCAGCAAATGAATATGGTTGATCATAGAACCTAAGTTTGAATACAACCCTTGGGATCCTTGGGAGTGCTATGCAGGCTTGCAACAATGGAGTGTCACTCCGCCGCATTGCGGCCAGCGGTTTCAACTGCAGAAACGGCTGCCATCACACGGCGCACATGTTGAAGTCAGGAAGTTCGCTGAATTGCTGCAGCATCTGCATCACCTTTTTGGCGCGTGGCAAAGGCTTGCACGGGTTGCACACGGATGTGACCGACCAGGCCATGACAGGCTAGGGCCGGCTAGGGTTGAGATTGTGATCATAGGGATAGCCAACACCCCAAAAAATCCAAGATTCGAATAGGCGTGTCAGCAGACTCACCAAACAAATCACACAAAAACCTGCAGAAAGCAAGGTCGACAGGACTGAGAACTGCTCACATAAGCTTGTCCATTGAGGCTGGTAGCATGTTCCAAATTTATGACTTCCACCATCAATGGACGACTCTTTGGGTAAGACATGCGGTCACCACGGTTGGGCGCTAAAGATCAATTCTTAGTGCATTGCAACAAATGCACCACTGTGTGGGCACAGTAGTTGATAAACACTTGGACAAACCAAAAATGCGTTCACCTGCGTTCTTGCGGCAAGGGATATCTACTCAAAAAGCAAATCACATAGACGGTCCGGTAGGACTTGTCAATGTTGTAGAATAAGAAACAGAAAGCTGTGGTCAATATATGTGTATGTACAAATGTGGTTGAACCAATTGCAAATAATTGGAGTATGTTTATCTACATATTGTAGGGAATAACACAATCCACTCCACATTGTTCAATGCCAGTCAGCCCTTATCAGCCAACGTCTAGTTAACGAGTATACAGTATTAACCATAGTGACTATCATGGTGATTTGACCATAATTTGTCCCCTATTTATCGCCATTTTACTGCAATGTAATCATGACTATCCATCATTTCAGCATCATTTAAACATCAGTTAGCCCTTATCGGCCAACATGTTATTTACGAGTATTACCCTCTGGTAGAGTGACATGGCAATGGAGAATCCACCATTTTGTTGGTAAAACCCTGGAAAGTCATCCATTGAAATGGTGGATTTTCCAGCCAGCCATGTCAGGCACTACCAAAGTGGGTAACCGTTGTTGAACAGCATTAAGCGCTGGTATTAACCACCATTGGTAACTGTGAAATTAACCACCCATATTCACTCAAGTATCTATACTCAACGAGCATTAACATAATTCAATTAACCAGCATTAACAGTAGTCTCTGACACTAGTATTGAAGCAAGCATTTAACTCTACAAGGTGGGCCCCACAAGTTATAACCTGGTTTACAAAGTCATTCAACAAGCTAGTTACATCTACCACAACTGGTAGTTACCCTAGGCCTGACCCATCAGCTAAAGCTAATGAACGGGGCCCACCACTGTTATGATGATCAACGTACTTGCTGGTTGCTAAGCAACAGCTCCATCAGCCATGGTTGACCACCACTAATCATGCTTACATATCACGGTTCATGAGAATGTTTATACTCAACGAGTATTAACCGGTTGGTGGTTTTAACCCCCCTGAAAAATATCAGTCAACCAACCACGCTCCGGACCCCTCTGGACGAGCGCCCGCCTTGAATTTTTTCCTAGTGCCACAGCCAAAGAGTACTTGGATACTGGTATAAAGGTCTTCCTACGGGTGAGCAAAGAATTAAACCAACACATTGTCAACCAACATCAGATCATCAAATTCCCATTTACTTCAAACCTAGTGCAACAATTGTCAAGTCAACATCAAACCTATGGATTTGAACCGCTACAGACTAGTTGATGGCTCCGGAACCCCAAACATGGTGCATGAACACCGAAGTCTGAACGTGACCATGATGCGTGACAACGAACGTCAACATGCCCCACCCAACCCCATCCCCCAGACCCTAACCCACAACGAAACAAGATGCTGTGACGGGTGCAAGAACCTCAAGAACGTCAGACCTCATGCATGAACACCGAAGTCTGAACGTGACCATGATGCGTGACAACGAACGTCAACATGCCCCACCCAACCCCATCCCCCAGACCCTAACCCACAACGAAACAAGATGCTGTGACGGGTGCAAGAACCTCAAGAACGTCAGACCTCATGCATGAACACCGAAGTCTGAACGTGACCATGATGCGTGACAACGAACGTCAACATGCCCCACCCAACCCCATCCCCCAGACCCTAACCCACAACGAAACAAGATGCTGTGACGGGTGCAAGAACCTCAAGAACGTCAGACCTCATGCATGAACACCGAAGTCTGAACGTGACCATGATGCGTGACAACGAACGTCAACATGCCCCACCCAACCCCATCCCCCAGACCCTAACCCACAACGAAACAAGATGCTGTGACGGGTGCAAGAACCTCAAGAACGTCAGACCTCATGCATGAACACCGAAGTCTGAACGTGACCATGATGCGTGACAACGAACGTCAACATGCCCCACCCAACCCCATCCCCCAGACCCAAACATGCGACTACGAAACCCTGCGCGCAGTGTGGTAAAATGCACAGAAACGCGCTGTTACAAGCAGAATTACACATGCAAAAACGCTCGTCCAGAGGGGTCCGGAGCCACCAACCACTTGTTAATAGTTATATACTACGGAAAATAAAACATGTGAATCAAACCACCATTTTTTAACACTTGTTCCCCGGCTCGTGTCGCACCTGCTGCTGCACGCTGTTGTCTGGCGACGAGGCCAGCCTTTGCTGCTAGATGAGTTGTATGAATTGACGCCAGGGCAGCTGGGACAGCTCACCATAGTAAGTGGCCCTAGAAAGTCAGTACATGAACCGTTGTAAGTCTGGGTAAGTGGCCCTTACTTACCATGGTAAGTGGCCATGCAGCCTTATAAGGTAGGTTGACTAACCCTTGTAAATCGGGTACTAACCATGGTAAGCTTATGATTCAGGAGCTTAAGACCCCTAACAACCATAGCTGGGGTTAGTTCCCTGAGTTCCCTGGGATATAGCCGCGGTAAATTCCCGGAATAAGGTAGCTCAACTAACCCCAAACAAACCATGGCTTCATGTCCCTATCTTTGCAGTGCACATCCAACTATTTGATCGATCTAAATCTTCACCTGCAGGTTACTTGCATGTAGACATGAAAACAAACAGGTATAGACATGGATAGGTGTTCCTTCGTTAAAAAAACAACTAGTTTATAAATTTGTGTAGAGTAGACACATGCTATTACTTCACTTGATAAATATATAAATGCTAATATGTGATTACGTCCATACAAATTTGTACAGGGAATATCTGATCATTTTTTGGGGTAAGGGAATAAATAGTTCATCAGCAAAAATACACAGGGAGTACTACTCTGTGTGGCTCCCTTTGAATATCTGATTCCTCTCATCAAGCCTGTGGCAAGTGACAACTAATGGTGGCTCACAATGATTAAGAAAGGCTCATAATCATATGCTCGTGGTTAGTGACGTCAAGCAGTAACCCACAACAAATCCTTGCCCAAATGCTCCATATACAGTATATTTAGCTACATTTACCTGTTAAACAGCCCAAATGTAGGTAAATATGCCATACATGGAGCATCTGGGTTGCAGAATCCCTGCGGTTTGTAACCCTCTTCGGCGCCAAACATTTTCGCTGCACGAATCTTGGGGACCAGTGTGTGACGAAGCTGCGAAGCTCCGAGGAGTTTGCCGCAACGATCCTAATGTGAACCCCTGATTCATAAACCTCGGTTTTTTTTGGGGGTACCATGTGGAGGTTTCTCAAAATAAGGGACCCAAAAAATGGTTGGTCTATTGCTATAATGGATGATTTCGGGGTACCCCTATTTTGAGAAACCACCATTTCAATAGGAAACCATGACTTTCAAGGGGATACACCGATACACATCGATACACCGTATTAATCAACCAGGGGTTTAGCTTCATCCAGGGTTGGCATTTATGATTGGCGAACCAAGTCATTCCGTGCCATTGACAATTGACCAAAACAAGCCAAGAACCATTCATATCCATTATGCTACAGTACCGTTGATTAATCAACTAACCATTCTCCAACCACTACTAGCCATGAACCGTTAGCGTCCAATTTCCTACAAACCATTGCTTATAATTAACTACAGATACACCGAGCATACGAGAATGACCAACTGCTGCAATGCTCAAGCTTCAGCACAGAAGACTGTTCCAACCTTTTCCCACACCTTTTTCTGACCAAACAACCATTACTGTACCGCCACTGATCAACCATTATCCAAGCATTGCGAACCGTTATGCTTACCTTTATCACATTACGAACCTGAACCTACTGACCGTTTTCGCAAATTCACATCAGCATCATGAGAGTCATTGAAACAAACCACCACATCCATCAACAAGCCTAGGTAGCTACCTGAACAGCTACTGAGTCATGCCCATGTAGCCACTTAAAACAACCCATCCGACCCGCTCCCTTCCGTGCTCCAAGGGACTGAAAGAGCTGACATAGTTGTCCCAGGCGTGCCTGCGAAAGCCAGTTCTTGCCGATGCCGCTGTTGTCTTATTGAAGAAATGTGCATCTACATAGCTTGGTTAAGCATGGTTAATCCATATCATGATGAAGGTGAACCATGATCAACAATCAATGATTAACAAAGGCTGATCAAACTGTGATTTAATAATGTATAGTATATTTAGTCAAACAACTGATTGTATAGATACATATTCATCCGGGAAAAAATAAGCACTGATGATTAGTTCTTCACACTACTGGCTGATTATGGTGAATCACTGCCAGCAATAACACCACTAATGTCGAGGCTAGTTATCACAGAACTGGCTGAGTATGGTTAAGAGCAACCAGCAAGAACACACCATGATCGAGAGTTGGTCGTCTGCTGACTCTCAAACAGCAAACGCGCCTCGTCTCCTTTCCATTCCTCAGCACCACCAGTTTCAGTCAATGATGGACTATCCTTTGGGAAACTAAACTACCTTTTTTTGGTTGGGAGAGCAGCATAAGTATTTTTTGTTCCCACTTCTGGTCTGTTCCACCCAATGAGGCAAACTACTGTAAATGAACACAGGAACCTTCAAGATTCTTGGGTTGAAGGCACAAAAACAAATTCATCCTCACAGATTTGTCCAAACGTTCCCACTGGCCAAATCATCCATGTTTGGTCTGGTGGCCGGTCTCAGCATTGACTTCACCACCATTCTCAACCATTGAATGCACCCTCCAGCAGAATAAAAGTGTGATCATGGAGCACTAGATACGACCAGCTCTGGTAGATACCACCAGTCACTAGTTCTACCAGATACTGTACCGCTAGTCAATACTAGTCACGAATCAAGTGACAAATGGCTGTCGGTCAGTTCACCCTGTACCCCTGGTTCCCCTATCACTAACCATTGTTTTCCCTATGATTGTTGGCAATTATCCACCATAATGGTTGGTTAAAGCCTTGACCCATAGCCAAATCTAGTCACGTCACTGTTGAGGTCTGTTGAATGTGGTTCTTAGCTGTTTCGGGCGATACGAAGCTCCTGCCTAAAACCTCCACAGCAGGTAGTCACCAGCTATTAGTGACTGGTGAATCGTTGGTTCATGAATGGTTCAATTGATGATCTGATGGTTAATTGATGTTTACTTGATGGTGGTTCATAATGGTTCATGAGGATTTGTGGATGGTTAAGTGATGCTGATTGATGGTTGAGAATGGTCAATTGATCGTTAATTTATGGCAAGTGTTGATCAACATGGGTCAATGCCGACAGCTGCTGGTGAATGAAGTTTTAAGCCCAAAAGAACAACCATCGGGTGACAGAATGATACATTAGCCATCACCACTTCCAGCTGCTTGGTTGCTTAGGGCGGTTGCCAGCTCAGATTCACAATGCCCTGACTTCCGGGCAGCTTAAGAACCCTGCAATGTCAAGAGGATCAGGGAAGCCCACACATGGATTTCACAGCAGCTTGCCAAACACAGGAGCACCAGCAAGTAGAGCTTGCAAAGTGAATCTTCTGAGCATCAAACCGAATCTTTATGGACACTGAATCTTGATGACATCACCAACCTTTCAAGGACTGTCAAACTGATTTGTTAAATGCTTCTTACACGGGTGTTTCTTAAATTGGCGGACCTCTCAAATCACCAAGGCCGATCATCTAAAACATACTCATCTGGTTGACTGAGGGGGGTCTAAGATTTTGAGAAACCGCCACATATGGCAGTGGGTCAGTTCACCCTTAGTCCCCCTGGTTCCCCATCATTCACCAGGCTGTTTTCCCCATTATAGTTGGTTATTACCCGCTATTATTGGTTGGTTAATATTGACCCATGGCCATATAGGTCTCACATTGCAAACATCACTTCCAGGTTATCACAGTCGGACCTACCTAGCTTAGAAGGGCTGCCAAACTTCTGGGCCAAGCATCCATGACCTGGGTCTGGCAACACCTGAGTGATGGCAAGGGTTGATCGCCACCAACAACGGCTGACTAAGAATGATCATGCTTGATAATGATGACTAATGATGGTTGATGGCCAATCAATTGTTGAGTGATAATGATTTCATTGGTCGATAATGGTTGATAGTGGTGATTGATGGTTTCTATAGTTGATAAATATCATTAGATAAATTGTCATTACAGTTGACAGCATTCTCCAAACGACAAGGATTAGAATGGCTGATTGATGGTATCAAAAAAACAATAGCTGACAACTATCAAACTCTGATGTTCCCTGTGATAATGTGATAGTAGTTGATCCTACAGAGCGGTAAAATTTGGTTACTAAGCCATTCAACTAGAGTTATACCTACCATAAGTGGTAGTTGCCCTAAGTTATAAACCAACTTAGCTAAGTAGGGGGTACCTCTCTGTATCATGACTGTTCTTACATTGCTAGTCATTAACACTCTAATGATAAGTCACTATAAGTGTGATAGGAGTTGATCCTAGTTGATGCTTATCTTTGATGCTTTGGCTGCCACAGAATTGTTGATCCTGATGGTCTTGAGCAAAGCTTGTGAACTCTTCACCTCAGAAGGAGGGTGGGTACTAGCTGTGGAGCAGGTCCAATGAACAGCTTGGTTCGTGCCTACGTTGGATCGAAGCAACGAACAATCAGTGGCCTGTTTGGCTATTCGCCATTGAGATTTTCACGAGCCAACTAAAATATCACGGAAAACCACGACTTGAAGTCATGAAGAGTCACTGTGTTTTCTTAAGTACGTGTCGGATATAAGTGTTGGGCCACTACGGGAAAAACCCTGCAAACAGTGCTGAATAATGGTAAAGAACATGATCAAACCTGCGGTTTCGTGTAGCTTTTTTCCATCAGCAACCAGCCCAGTGTCGAGGGATTCCACGCCAGAAATCCACAACTGACCATCCAAATGAGTTTCAAGAACAACCAAACCAATCAACCAAACATCACCATGAAATCAGCCATTCTTTGTGAAGGAGCAATGGCTGAAGGCTGCGTTCCACAGCTGACCCCGGCATGCTGGGTGTCCGGGCCAGACTCCACCCTGCGGCCCTGTTCGGGTCCCCCTTGGGGCCCGAAGGCGCAAGGCCAAGCTGGGTTCGTTAAGCTGAGCCAAGACACCACGTGACGTGCGTTTGATCCGATCTGCTTTGATCATGGCCACAGCACATTAATGATTAATTGGTGAGTGTGAAACATACATAGTAATATGTCCTGTATATTAAGTGTAACTGTATAAATGAGTGAATATATATATATATATACACATATGTGCAAATGAAAAGCACAATTGCAGTGCGGTATTGATTATACTATATAGCGTTTCTGAGTCACTATGGTACATGGTCAAACTGTATTAGATCATGAAATCACTAAACACATACATAGATAATCATAGAGTATATGCATCATGTTTTTTCTGTGTATGGAACATAAATATAGTACTGTAAATGGCTAGGCACTATATGGTGGACTATGACCATGGTATTGTTGCAAAACATGTGTCATGTCCAAAGCTGACATAATTCCTGAATACCACTATTGTTCTGGCTGATCATGGCCATAGAATTGCTGGATACCTTTCTCAAAAACACATGCAGTACTTGCAGCCATCAAAGGAACAACGATTGACATAAGTAGCCATCAACTTTGCAAATATATATATATATATATATATATATGCTATCCCCCCCTCCAAAACCTACCTATTTCACATGTACCTTGGTATTTACAGTATATTTGCTTGATTCTTGCCTTGAAAAAATGATATGATTTTTTGCATGGATTGAAGGTTTTGGATACATCAGTGTGACAAGGTCTGGTGCAACATGGGCAAACACAAGTACAATTTCAATGTTATTTGCAGTGTTTTTGGCTATCATGCCATGATCATGGTCAGGAAATTCAAATCAGATATTGGTAAAATGGACACAGGATGCTGACCAAATTGGCATTTTCAGGTTCATATTGTTTTTTACAGTGTCTTTGTTCATTCACATTGTGGCTAAAATTTCAGATTTTGCAGGTTTCACATTCCTGGAAATATATTGCATTCAAGTGGCTGCAGCATTTTGGATACATCAGTGTGACAAGGTTTGGTGCAACATGGGCAAACACAAGTACAATTTCAATGTTATTTGCAGTGTTTTTGGCTACCATGCCATGATCATGACCAAGAAATTCAAATCAGATATTGGTAAAATGGACACAGGATGCTGACCAAATTGGTGTTGTCAGGTTCATATGAATGAACAAATACACTGCAAAAACAATATGAACCTGAAAATGCCAATTTGGTCAGCATCCTGTGTCCATTTTACCAATATCTGATTTGAATTTCCTGACCATGATCATGGCATGATAGCCAAAAACACTGCAAATAACATTGAAATTGTACTTGTGTTTGCCCATGTTGCACCAGACCTTGTCACACTGATGTATCCAAAACCTTCAATCCATGCAAAAAATCATATCA
>VSDK01008515.1:235003-299620 GCA_009767595.1 Symbiodinium kawagutii
AATCTTGGATCTTGGATCTTGGATCCAGGAAGCTTTAAAGCGCTTTAAAGCTTCATGGTGGAGTAGAAATGCTCTAAGTACCCAGGCTCCAGCACAGGAGGTGGTGAGCAGGAGCCTGTGTACTTAGAGCATTTTTGCTCCCCTAGGAAGCTTTAAAGTGCTTTAAAGCTTCCTGGATCCAAGATCCAAGATCCAAGATTCTCAGGCATTAAGCTCCAGGAATCTTGGATCTTGGATCTTGGATCCAGGAAGCTTTAAAGCGCTTTAAAGCTTCATGGTGGAGTAGAAATGCTCTAAGTACCCAGGCTCCAGCACAGGAGGTGGTCAGCATCAGCCTGGGTACTTAAATCATTTTTGCCCACCGAGGAAGCTTTAAAGTGCTTTAAAGCTTCCAATGGGAACAGAAATGCTCCAAGTGCAAAAGATGTAGAAGAAAGGTAGGTTTTTGGGGGGGGTACCATATATATATATATATATACCTTTCTCAAATACATATCTAGCGATGGCTGAAATTCATTTGTGGGCCAAATATGATTGACAGATATGCACAGATTGATCGAAGAATCATCAACCATCAATGCCATAGCTTCCGAAAGCTCAAGGCTGACATAAACTGAATACATCTGACTGCCATTTCATGCCATTTCCAGCATCCTGCTGCAAGTGGACTGATAACTATGCAATTTGATTGTCCCATGCTTTTTCCACCAGCAAAATTGGCAGGGATCTGAGACTTTACTTGGTATCCATCAGAACAGTTCCACAATTTGGTCATAATTTCCCTCGAATACAGTCATGCGCCCATAATAAGATCATAAAATCTGGACAACATCAGAATGTGGCGGTTCAACTGCCATCCAAACAATAGGTCGTACCAATCTTTCAACTTCGTGCTTGACTTCTGCCATCACAAACTGCATCGCTGTAGTCTTCCTGTGTTTTTTCTGCCCCGGACATCCCTGGACCACGTTCTTGATGCTGTACCCCCACAACTAACAGCAGGATCCTCCCAGCATCTCCCAGGCTAAGGGTTGAAATGAGTTTCGCATTGGAGCCAAGTAGAAGGGACCGCTGTCTCTGCTGTTTCCAGTGATTTCCAGTGTCGCCGCTTCTTTTCCGGGCGCACATTCAGACAGCCCTGGTACTGCACGATCCTCCCAACGTGAATTTGACAAAGTGACACAAGACGATGGTGACAGCAGCTGCTGAGTGTCAAGCAGAGATGCAGCATCTCCACCCTCATGTTGTATACCTCTCGAACTTGTGAATGTGATCAGTTACATATGCAAAGATGCATCCAAACGATGAGAACTATTGGAGTAGATGGAGATAAATAGAAGGAAAACACCAGAAACCAGTGCCGGGTATCCGCCAATAAATGTCTGCGGAGGATTAGGCTTTGATTTTCTGGTATCATGTGGCTATGTGTACCCCAGGTTCCCCCATCATCAACCATTGTTTTCCCCACTATTATTGGTTATTCTCCCCATTATTGGTTGGTTAATATTGACCCATAGCCATGTTGTTTCATCCCAGCGGCGGCTGGTTCATGATATCACTGCTGCCAACCCTATCGGATAGTCAATGACTCACATCGCCCAGGTGCTGACCATGTGAAAGGCCATCTATTTCGCTAGCACAGGCGCTTTACAACAAGGTTGCACCATCATCTACTTCTAAGATCATTTACTTAAATGATAGATGAAAGATGACCATCTACTTAGAGCTAACTCTACTTTCAAATAATCATGTCCCTGCTGAAATGAGACACTTTTGACCATCAAATGAACCTAGCTGGGACGCTGCGCGAAGCTACCGATCTAGTGCCGACCATGAACCAACCATGACCCAAAGTGCTGGGATATCAAAAAATACCAAGGTAAGCAACTTACTACCAACTCGAACCTTTACACCAACATAACTTGTCACACATTTACAACTGTTAGGTCTTGTCGGTTCTTTGACTTTACATTAGCAATATAGTATTATATTATAACAAATCATAACACAGTCATCCAATGGTATGGAGAAATCATGTCAACAAAAAGAAATCCCGCAAACAAATGCTACTGGCGTGTTCGCATCAATGCCAATTTGGAGGCCCCAAAAACCATGCCACCATGGCAATATGCATAATATGCACCTCACCTCAATAGTTGTCATCACGGATAGCAAGTTGGCTAAAGCCCTTAATACATCTTAATACTATAGCTATCCTGGATATCAAGCAAGCCAAAGGATAGTTTAATGACATCTTAATACTCATAATACATCTTAATACATCTTAATACTGTATCATGCTTTTCAAGCTTTGGAAAACATCACTTTGCGTCTCATGTCATTTGGCTGGTGCTCGGCCACCGCAGCGGCGGGCCCCGGGTGGAGCAGCGCGTCATTTGGCAAATTGCCCAGCCTGGCGCGGCTTGCGGCCGCAAATGTTGGGCCTTCAAAAAGCAGGTTGGCTAATAGAGGGACACTGGCCTGCGCTTCGCAATAGTTGCAGTAATTCTGTAATATGTAACAAGGAATAATGATTCAGAGCTGGCAAGCATTTCTTCTCAAGTCTAGTCTGAATATCCCAGCACTATAAGGTTGCCAAACAAATAATACTGTACAACACGCTATGGGGGAGGGTCCCACAGGGTTTGATGCTCACAGTGAGTTTGATAGCAATTCTCGAAGCCTGTGAAAGATATGGCTGTGGGTCAAAACCCTGTACCCCGGGTTCCCCTATCATTAACCATTGTTTTCCCTATAAAATGGCTGGGTTATCATCCCCCATTGTTGGTTGGTCAATATTGACCCAGCTCGCCATATGTTTCACTTCTTGTTTTTTGCATCTACCATTTGGATGGGTCGCTCCCGGGAGCTCCAAATCGTTCCCCCTTTAAAGGGCAATAGGGATACCCAAGGAGACCTGCCGCGGCTCCCAAGCACCACCAGGGCGCTGCAGACCGCACCTTGGCGATTTTGATGTCGGACAGCGGATTCGTCTGCGCGGCTCGTAGGCTCGAGACATCCCGGGCCGTAAATTCATCGCTGCCTCTGATGATCTTCCCGTACCAATGGCGGTTTCTCAAGCCATAGGGAACCCCAAAATTATATTTGGCTTATGACTATAAATGGTTGGTTCATTACTATAAATGGTTGGTTTATTACATTCCAAGGAATGACAACTAAAATGGTTATACAGTTATACCTATAAATGGTTCATAACTTGATGATTTGGGAGGTACCCCTGTTTTGAGAAACCACCACATACTATGTCAGGAACATGACGGCTGAACCACCCTTTCCCCCCTAACTGTAGACTACTCGAACAACAGGGTCCTTATCTCATCTTGGTGGTTGAAAGAAAAACGAAGGATCAACAAATCCGAAATATGTTCATCCTGCCGAATGATAAAACGACAAGAATCGGGAACAACCAAAATGACAGTGTTCCAATATGTTTGCTTCTCTAAAGGCCAGCAGGTGGTTTCCCATCCATCACACTTTGGCAGAGTCTTCATCTCAACAAGTAATGCAACATGATGCAACCAGCACACCATTGGACAGGGTAGCAAGGTACCTTTAGACACAGTATCGGATCGCAGGGCAAGAATCATCCAGTTGCGAGCAGTTGCAAACAATGTGTTGAACAAATGGTGGTTTCTCAAGCCATAGGGGTACCCGAAATTGGTTGGTTTATTACTAAAAATGATTACCAATGCATGATTTGGGGGGTCCCCTATTTTGAGAAACACCCAAATGGTGATGTTGAACTTCAAGGAGTTCCAAATTCTTCCTATGACCCTAGGGTACTTGACTCAAAACAGTGAAAGCAATAAATCGACACCAAACAGCCACAGCGTTCATCGATGAGAATCAATTTGGGTCCATGAATGGACATACCCCAAGCAACCAGCTTGCCTACTATTCAGGTTAATGATAGGTAATGCTAGATTCAGCTGTGAACGATGGTTAAGAACCAACAAACAAGGGTCAATATAGTGGATAACCAGCTATTGACTATAAATTTAGAACCATTCTAACCAGCTATTGTCATTAGTTTTCACTATCAAACTCAAACATATTGATAACCAATGGTCAATGATGGTTTCTTAGTGAAACCCACCCCCGGTTTGCTTAAGGGTCTGATCTAAATTTGCCCAATTGCCATAGCATCACAACGAAGGTTGAGACGATAAGTGTGCAAAAAGGGTAGTGCTTGGGATATAGATTGATTACCACTTGCCGGCAGCATTTGAGCATAATTAGCTTCAAGCCATGAAATGTTTTTTTGCTTGTAGTTCCATAAGGTTGATCTGAAAATCTACGCAGAACCTTTGTTTTGACCATCAATTACTGGGATCGCTGCATCCTCAGATCCTACTACTTGGTGATGCTGTGACCTCTCATTGCTGGCTCCAGCTCCAAGCTGAAAATTTTGGAAACCACAACACGTCCGACCCCAATTCTGAGAGATCATGCTGTGGTTTCTTGATAGCCGGGGTACCTCCGAATCATTCCATTTCTATCACTTTATTCGCAATAAACCATCCATTTTTGGAGATACCACAAATTTCAAGATCCCCCATGCATTGCCGTACTTTCAATCTCCACCAATCCGCGAAGTTCCGTGCGAATCACGGGCGCCCGCCTGTTCAAGGTTGATCACACCGTTGGTCTTTAGGACCTGGTGCGGAAAGCAGTCACAAAGCTGTGGCTGGAATGATGGTTCACTGGTTATTTAAGGCTGGTTTAATGGGGGTTAAGTGGTGGCTAAATGGTGGTAAATTTGATGGTTTATCATGGTTAATGATGGTTACTCAGGATTAATTGATGGTTAAATGATGCTTCATCATGGCTCATAATGGTTCAAGGATGGTTTAAGTAATGAAGAGTCACTGATGGTTTCAACCAAATCATAGTTTCAAACCATGCCTATCCACCAAACCTGTTGATGGTCAATGATCAAGTATTGGTTAAAAAATGGTCGAACAATCAACTAATTAGTTGATGGTTAAACGATGGTGAAAGAATGGTCAAAGTTTACCGATGGTTAACTAATCCCCGGTTACCTAGTGCTAATGGTGGTTGCCCATGGTTCATCAGGATGAATGATGCAGATTGAACGTGGCTCAGGATGGCTATTAGGGACTGATGATGCAAATTGATCATGGTAAAGGATAGGAGACGATACAAGCAACAAACATCAAGACATTGAGAGGCAGTTCAATTCTTGCTAATACGATTTTACGAAACTGATTAGGCGGTGTCAACTCAGAGAACAGCTCTGCTCTGTGTGTGTGATTAGTTTGGTGGGTGTTGCTTATTCATTTAATAGTTGAACCCTTGAACCCATCAAATCGAAAAGTGAGTTCAGCACAACAAGAGGTACGGTATTTGATGACGGTGTGTTTTGTTGGAACGTTGGTTGATAAAGCTGATCAGTAATTAAGCATGATCAGCCAATATTCAATCATTGAGAATCCAAACAAAACAACACAACTGTTTCCTGCGATGACAGCAGAGCTTTCAATAAAACTGAACTATGCCACAATTGAACAAAACAAGAATGGAACAGATCCACTTCAAATGGGGCATACCCAAATCCACCAAACGTGCGAATCTTAACGGGCACGTATCGAGAACAAAGGTTTCACCCACAGTGAAGCGGGTGTTCAGTACCCCGTGTCAGTGCAACCATGCTAGAAACTACCAGCATGTTGACGATAGTTCCAGGAACCCAACAATTGGATACATTGGTGATGTTCAAAGCCATGTAACTCCCCGTTTGAACTGCCTGATAATTTTCATCGGCAAATGGTCGAATTCGTCATTTACGAAAACCAAACGGAAACAACCATTTGGATTACTCAATTTCAATATATAGACAAGACTCCGCATGAATATTAGCTTATGGTTCTCACTAGACTGGTGCACGGCTTCATGTCATGTTCATCAAAAGCCCCCCTGGCATTCTGTGCATCTTGATGAGGCGGGATGACAGCCCACTGGTTCTGAATCCAACAATATCATTGGTTGTGAATCTGTTGAAATCATGATTTGCCCTCACTAACAATTCATCAACCACTAGCAATGCCTCACAGATCCTGGCTGACAGAACCCTTATGAATCATCTGGGAAATGCCTATCTTTTCAGGGCGCTAAAAACAATCAATCATGGGGTGCAGTTCGAGTTATGGCCCCATGGCCCCATGGCCATGGTGCTACTCCTCAACCATCACACAAGCTCTTCGCCGCACCATCCCACCATCGGCGATCCCACCAGCAGCTCAAAGAAGCAACCAGCGATCAGTTCTCTCCTTCCTCGTGTCTGGTTCCTGCCGGTGCTGCGTCAACGATCCAGGGCTCAATCCCTTGTCCGTTCGAAGAGACACCGCGTAGGGTCACCCATAGCGGACAGCCAATGGTCCCAATGGTCACCCAAAACTTTCTCATTGCTTCAGTCATTTCTGGTCAAATGGATCTTTTGAAGGCCCGATGAAAAAATAATTGAATCTCCATATTGGAGGAATCACATGGTCTTGGCTATTGCTTTGTTTAAGGTGTTACCCACAGCGCGGTAACTTTAAGATAGCTGGATCGCTAAACTTATTGTTATGACTTGAGTAAGGTGGATCCCCACACTTTGATAGGGGTTAGTTCCAGCGCTTACCATAGTTAAGTAACCCTTATGACTTTTGAGGTAGGCAAACTAACCCCTATAAATTAACCATGGTGCATGCAACCACATAATTACTAAGTAAGGCTGCACATCCAAGTGCCAATATTTCAATTTGTGCTTAAGGATGTGTGAAGGACAAAAAAGGGCAAATGCTTTCCAAGAATTCCAAATTGGCAGTGGGTCAAAACCCTGTACCCCTGGTTCCCCTATCATTAACCATTGTTTCCCTTATTTTGTGGCTTAGTATCCCCTTTATTGGTTGGTTATTGACCCAGCTCGCCAATTCTGTCCAACAAAAAGCGTGACTTCTGTGAGGGACCGGGCCCCTGAATTCGAACGCCCGCTCCAAAAGAAAAACGACCGGTAACCATGTCCTTATTGCGGCAGCTTTACAATCGTTGATCCAGCAATGCATGAGTGTAATGATTTTAATGGAGTTTATGCTGTCATATGCCATCAGAGATGATCGGTTCCAAGAGGTGTTGCCAAAAAGTTGTGGGGCCATCACAAGGGTACATATGTCCCCAGCTGCAGGCATTCTTGACGAAAACATTCCCGAGTACCAGGATGAAACACCGTTCTTGTTGAGCCAATTCGGGTGGTGGCATCAGTAGAGTACAAGCAAACCACAACATATGTTTCACGGGGCGATGTGCAAGTCACTGTGAAAAAATGTTTCACCATCGACAACCGCCGTCGTGAGCCTTAGCTGCCAGGACGGTGCACACCTTTGCAATGAACTGTACATTCCTAGAAACAGCTTGACCGTCCCAGGCAGGGGTTGACCTTCCAAACTGGGATACCCTTCCTGTAGCGTCCATGTTGGCGCTCAGAGTCACGGTTGAGATCAACGCCACAAGGTGCCCCGCACCGCCAGTCCTGCACATCTCCTCATAGGAGAGATCCGCTGCACCGGTGTCTTTGAACTCCTCGCGGCGCGCTTGGGTTTGGTCCCCAAAAGGAACATGGCTGGACAAAGGAGTGATAAGATCAACGGCTTTATTAGCCCGAGCTTTGATGTGGCACTGTTTTAGGGCGGTCTCTTGGTTCTTACACTGCAATATCCTTCCTTGACGGACTAGTGAGTGCGCGTATGTGTGTCCTAAGCGCTTAATTACGCAATTCACCACCTGACATACCTGACAAAATGTGACCCTTTATCAATTGGACACATTTCTACCAACGATTTCCTACTACTTCAGTTGGTTGGTGCAGCAGTAAAATCTATCCTTTCTAATTGTGAGTTTCCAATCAATCTTTATCATCATTGCACACTTTCTTTTGTGCAAACCTATTGTGCGTGCGATATCGGTCCGTATGTATTTCGGTCACAGGTTAGCTAGGTAATTGTCATAGAGTTATTGACAAAAAGCTGTTTCTAATAATACGTCTGGAGGAACGTAGGTCGAAACGTGCATGGTTTGGGAGTTCAATGAGCATCATGGTGCAAGGAATTCTTGCTCTACTCCTCAGTGACTCCTTCCTTCATACATGCCAAAGGGTTAGATCTGAGTACTCCCGATTGTTTCAAAAAACAGCAACTGCTGAATTTATCATCATTATATACTATTACCCATTCTTAGCTACCCAGCATCCCACTGCTATTGTTTCCTAGCTACTTGCTAATAGAGTCTATTTGCTGTCAGCTACCCCAATTGTTTGTTGTTTGCATGCAACCACTCTTGGCTGCTTCGCTATTTTGGCCAAACATTGGCAGCCCTGAATAATAATTCATTGACCGGTAGCAAACCATCTGCTTAACCATAATCCGCCATTGTCTGACAAACATATTAAGCAATGATTAGCCATGACTGCTTCGTATCACCGGTTATCAAGCATTCAAACATTAACTTGACCACCTATTACTCACAAATATAAAAACCTATTATCACCATACCATTCATCAACAAGTTTATCAGCACTATCGTCAAACACTACTACCATTTGGTTAGAATACCCCTGGTAGCTTCAAATCGCTCCTTAGCCATTGCTGGTAATTATGCACTATCAACTATTGACCATTAATGAACCATTCTGAACCCCTTTGGCTGTTTCTTAAAATGGAGGACCCCAAAATTGGCTTATTACTGTACATGGCTTATAAACTGGGAAATAACCGGGGTACACCTATGGCTTGACAAACCACCCATTCAGTGGATAAGCATAATATAGTCGGTTAAGACTAGTTCACTCTTGAACCATATCAATCCATATTAGTTGCATATCATTGGTAATCGCACAATATCCATAGGTTATAAGTTATAAGTACAAAATGGATACATAAATCTTCAATGAGTTGATAACCATCTCATATAGTTGAAGTTGATCAACTAATGGTTCATCAACTAATGTTCATCAACTAACGGTTATCATCCGTTGGTTGAGCAACTCTCACTGGTTCCCATGGGTTCCCATGGTTGGACGACCCCATGGTTCCCCACCATCCGACCCACCATGGGGGGCCCCCCTCGCTGCCACGGTGCCTTCGCCAGGAAGCGGTGCATCTTCTCGCTGCGGCCGCTGTACCTGGAACAGCAACAGTCGCAACGATGTGATGGTGAAAAACGATGGATGAACCGCGGTGGTGCATGGTGGTTGATGGTCACTGACTGATGGTTATCATGGTTGATGGTGGTTAATAGTGGGTTAATGGTGGTTAATGGTGGTTCCTATTGGTTGATTGATGGTAAATTGATGGTTCATTGGTTGTCAACTAGTCAATTGATTAAGGTTACTAATGGAAAATGGATGGTAAATGCATGGTAAACTGGTGGTTGATGGTGGTTAATGGTGGTTAATGGTGGTTAAAGTTAAAATGATGGTCAAAATGATGGTTCCGTGGTGGCTAACTGGTGGTTGGTGGTTAAAATGATGAAAATGTGGTTCAATGATGGTTGATGATGGTTAAATGATGGCTAAATCCTCAAAGCTCAAACAAATTTAGTTTCTGTTGTGCTTTTTCAATGATGGTTCATGATAGTTAAATAGATATGTGGTATTTACATTATTGCTGCTGATGGTTGATGATGGGTATTGGTGGTCAACAGTGGCTCATGAATGGCGAATGATGGCTGGTGACGGTTTACTGTTGGTTGATGAAGCTTGAGATGGTTGATAAGCTGTGAAATACTGCTGAAAAGTGTTGGACTGTGGTGATGTACTGCTCCGTCATAAATCTCGGAGAATCCACTTCGTCTTTTTCACTCGTGTTGCTTTAATCTACCACTTGGTTGAGGCACCAATGGTAGCTCCAACTGGCTCCCCCTGCTGTAAGGATACCCCGGGCTCCAATCGCTCCCAACCAGCCAAACGCTCACGGATTCACGGTGACATGCCGCTGCTCATGTCACGGAGGGGCACCCCAGCCGTGCATTGCCAGAGACATCCTCCTCGTCCATGGTGCCGGTCCTTAACAGCTGGCATTGAACCATAGAAACGTAGTAATAAATCAATAGTGTATAGTAAATGGTTATTCATCTAGCAGTAGATGGACAATCATCTATATTAGTAAATCGATCATGAGTAGCAACTGGAGAATCGTCTATCAGTAGATGGATAATAATCGATCGGTAAGTGGATAACCAGATATAATAGTTAATGACGTGTATTGATCCATAGTATTAGAGAATAGTAAAGAAAATTATGTGTATTCTGATTACTATAATTCTCATGGATCATGTTTGTGCTGTACAGGATAATCATGGCTAATCACTTCGTAGTAATAACCATTATACTAGCAATGATGCTATAATGTATCAGAATTGTTGTAATGGCGAATGTGCATTATCATGTAAAACAAATTATGGGCAGCGAATACGTGTACTAATTAGAGCTTTAATGACTAGCAATGCAAGAACAGTCATGATACAGTGGTACTGTACTCCGTACTTAGTTAAGTTGGTTTATAACTAGGGCAACTACCAGTTATGGTAGACATATATCTAGCTAAATGACCCATGAACCAACTTATAACTGAGGGGTACAACTTTGTAGCGATGTAATAAATACTCCACCATGCAATTGTAGATGACAACTGCAAGGGAACGGTGATGGCTTCCAGCCAGCGAACGTGGCTGGTTGGAAAATCCGCCATTGATAGATGGTTTCTCAGGGTTTCAATACAAACATAGCGATTGTTGCGGTGCTCGTAACACTGCACCCTTGGAGTGGCACACTGCTTTACATCTCACTATCCGAATCGTCCACTGATCCTACTGTTTGTTGTATGTAGCGAATCCACGATGTGTCATGCATACTGTTACTACTGAAATTGCAAAATCCGTGTCAACCATATTAATAATCTTGGATGATTCCCTACATAAACAAGCTATATACAGTAGTTCTCGGTCATGCATTAAACCCCCCCAATGTTGTCTTGCGGCACGTGTGTGACATGCCAGAAATCCACTGACGCTTATCCAGCGATATGGAACCACCAGTTCTCGATCGGCAGTGCCATACGCGACCAAGTCATAGGTACTGGCATTGCCATAGTTGACTATAACGATTCCCATAGATCAGGAAGAATCTGGTCAGACCAAGTTTGTTCAGACCTGCTGCTAGACTGTCCAAAGTTGTGGCAGTGAGCCATTTCCTACACACAAATTGACTTATTCTCGCAGTTAGTAAAGAACATCTTAAGGAATCAGTGTTCAATCTTTTTCACTCTATCAACATACAAAGAAATTAGGTTGGTACACAATCAAAATGCTTACATATGACATATGTTTATGTATGTATATACATATAAATCTACACATACATAAATATGAATATGCATATATACATGTATTTAGCCAATATGGATGTGCAATCCTGTGTATGAATGTGTGGGTGCTGACAAGTACACCTCAAATTTGTTGGTCCTTCAACTGCTGGATTTCCTGCGGCCCTGGGCCCCCGTGCACGACGGCATTCATGGAGGACGGTGCATTCTCCAACAGCACTGTCTCTGTCTCGGCCAGGCGAGTGGTCTTTTCTACAAGGTGGCCCGCCCCAGTTATAACTTGGTTTGTAAGGCCATTTATCTATAGTTATACCTACCATAACTGGAAGTTACCCTAGTTATAAGCCAACTTATAGCTGATTAGGGACCCACCTTGTAAACTTCAGAGCCATGCATGAATAAGGCTCTTGAACCTGCACTTTTACCAAGATAACTAGCATAAATGGCGGACTTTCCGTGCAAATGGCTTGGTCTACCAAAGTGTAACTGGTATTTTTACTCTATCGGTTTGGTGTGTCAGCGACTGTTGTTCCAAAAAATCCTTACCCCAGCATCTTAGCAAAGACACAGGGACAAAACCCGCCGCAAGAAGGTTTCTTTTCCGGAAAGATTCCAGAGTGGGCATGGGCCAAAGAAATACAAGTAGGCAAAAAAATCAAAACCTACAGCTGTTTATCTCAATGTTTACCTCTCTATCTGTCTTTCTGCCAGTCCATCCATCTCCCTTTCATCCTCCACCTATGTACATTAGCTTCCTTAAAATATAATATAATCAAAAAAATGCTACACAAATAGTATTTCTGATACACATATGTCCAATTGATTTTGATTGTTAGGTGCTCCAAACCACCACAGGATAAGTCCATCTAAGCTCCAACCACCTGCTCACAGGTTGGCTAGGGGTCAATAGCAGCCATCCCAAAAAATGCATAGGTGAGCATCCCAAGAGTTCGGCCATTCTGGTCATCAACAGGATGTGAACAGCCAGGGGCGTGGAATCTTTCATCCGTAGCCATAGAAACTCATCCCCTCCGCCCACAACGCCAACACCGAGTCACCACAACCGGCGTCTCTAGGTCCATCCCTGGACTCCTGGAGATAGCGCCGCGCTTCTCCGTTTCCCTCTGGTGAGCTAATATCGCTGGCTGGCAATTGGCATTTTTTTGGGAGGTTTTCCCAGGGTTCCTCCATAAAACATGGTGATCTTCAGTTTCCAATGCTTTGTTTGATTATCGGAGTGTAATTAATGAAAGGTTCATGATGGCCAACGGATCATGACTGTTGGCAACGATGCTGGCTCAACAATGCAAATGATTCGGAATGAAAATGGATTTTGAGTCAAGAAGGTGTCAGTGCTAGGCACAATGGTTTCTGTTGGTTGATGTGCATGTGCAAACATGCAATGGGCTTGTAGTCAGCAATGAACAACGGTCATGGATATCTGATTGGTAGGTTCAATACCAAACAAATGTCCCCTGCTGAAACAGCTACCAGTCAACGACAGAAAAGAAACAATGCTTGAGGAATTGGGTCACAAACAAAGGATGATAGCTCAACAAGGGTCCCCAAACCAGCAATTATGCAATTACGATTGGTGATCAAACTATAGCATACTTGAATGAAGGCCAACCTTGTTTGTCGCCAATCGTAACATATGTCAATTGTCAATAGACACACAATCATTTAGCACTAACCAGGAACTATCTGGTCCAAGTGGGCAATCTTGCAGGGCTGTGTGCCAGCAGCGCCATTCCCCAGGGATGGCAGCGCCCTTTTTCCGCCGGTGGCACGTCATTTTCGCTGCAGGGCCGCAGGGGGCCCTGACCCGTCTCTTTCGCAGCAGTTTGGCGCTGCGGCGGAGAAGATTTCAGCCGCTGGAAAGCGAGTGCTGGACCGCGACTAGTCCCAGAGTTTGATGGCGCCGTCCCAGCCGCAACTCACCACGCGCGAGGTCCTCAGATGCGGAGCCATGGAAGACACGCGCAGGGAGGGCTAGGCCATTGGATGCATATGGTAAGCAAATCAGCCAGGGGCGGTGCTAGGGGCTATCAGCTATATGCAAATGTGTTGGTTTTAATTGACTACATATTGGTTGAGTTCTTGAACTGAATCAAGGATACATTCTACATTTCGTTAAATATACATCCATGTATATCTATGATATATGTTTACTTTTGTTGATGGATAAATGCATTATAAAATAAACTTTTTGAATACTGTGCCAACAATTGATTGAATTTGACAACATTTTTTTCTTTGGAAATGATAGCAGTGCTATTTACCAACGTGCCTCACCTGTCACTATCAGCCCAAATCACCCTCGGATACTAGCATATATATATATATGTATATATATATATAGAAAAAATATATATACAGGTAGATATATTTTTTTTGCAAATATGTACCGTAGACAAAAATACAAATTTAGATAATCAGTTATTTTTTAATAAAACAACACAACAATAAACATGTATACATATATACTGATGTAATTACTGTGAAATTGTCAAACATCAGCCATCACAAGACATTGCTATTTCGCACACACACACACAAACCAAGCAGAGTAGAATAGGGCATTACCAGCTTCTTGATGAGAACAACTCATGGAATGATATACGACATATCCAACTGCAACGATACTCCAACCTGAAAATAAGCCAAACATTGCCAATCAAAAACTGCAAAAAACATCTTCCTACAAAGCTTGACCCATCGTACCAACCTCGATTATCCCGATCAACTATTGACCATGGCATCCACTTGATCACAAAGGCATCCGCCGCTGCATGGCAACTCTTTCATCGCGCTTGGGAGGAGGCTTTAAAGCGGATCACGCATCAAGTGACTAAACGCCGGAACCGAGGGATTGAATCAACCTTCTTAGTGGTTCACTCTCTTTGGTAACAAAAAATCAAGGAGATGCCGTAGTTTTGGATTGTACATGTTGTTATAACTAAAGGTTGTTAGCATTCCTTAGCTATAACAACTTATCTATGACAGCTATATCATTGCAAAGTGAAAGCATATATACTACCAGATGTCCATGATTTGTTTGGCTGAACGAAACATGAGTGAACCACCAAGTCTATTGATTGGACAGGCAGCTTGGGCTGACACCGAGAGGGGTGCCATGGGTCAAAGGATCGATCGTGTCTAGCATTTCTGCGTATGCGCATCAACACAGAGTGGGGGGCCCTCATGCATCCTTTACTTAGGTTAGGTCACCAGTAGAACGACCAGGCTAATGGTTTGTACAATCATTAGTGCTAAACGACTTATACCTATCAAAGATACAATCATAGTTAAATGGCGAATCTTAACCAAATTATCACCAAAGAGCACCACTCTTCTTATCCAATGATCCGAAAAAGTGCTCTGGCCACAAAAAATATCCGAACACGGAACGCACCCCAATCCAAAACAATGAGTTCCTCAGAACAAAGTGCTCACGGTGCGGGATCAACTATCCAGCTCAAGGGCCACAATGGTGTTAGCAACTACACAAGCAAAGCACATGTCAAAACTAAACATGTGTACGAAAGACTTCGCTGTTCAACACATGCGTGACAAATGCCTTCCCTTTGCGTTGCCAAATATCCACGACTTGCTACCCCTGGCGCAAAAATGTTTGACCCATGGCCAAAAAGTGGCTGGCTTTGGCGTCTTGGAAAATAGGAAGCCACTCAAAGAAGTGATCTGCAAACTCTCAACCTCAAGGGCTCCAATGCTGCAGGTACTTGGTGCCACTGCGCAAGAAACTACTGATGAGTTTGCCGTTTTTTGGTGGTTCATTAATGGTTTCTTGGTGGTTTGTTGGTTGTGAAGCTTTGCTTGTTGTATTCTTTTTTTGACATATGTATACTTACATATAGAAATATATTATCAGATAGATTATATATATATATATTCATATTCATACTTACAACTGACAATTGCTTAATGTGAAATGTGAACATGACACAACATACACAATTAGGGAACGTCAGTAACCATGCCCAATCAACTAAAAACAATACAAAAACACGGCAACAAATGGTTGTCCACTGCAAATGATCAGAAAAGTGTGGTCCCAATCTGGTACGTTTCATCGTTTTAAGCCATAGTCTGCCCATTATTGATGGTCAATGGCAGTTGTTGCTTATTATCTTCTACAATGATTACGGTCAAGCATCACCAACTCCAACCACAATTTTTCCTCGTATATAAATGATCATGATTATATAACCCTCAAAATCGCTACTAGCCACTATCACCCATCATCAACCATTCAATTTAAGTATCATTGAGTCATTAGCCAATATCAACACATATTTGTAGTCAATTTCTAACATTAGCCACAACGAAGCAGTAGAAACCATGAATGCAAACCATTAGCACTAATCATCAACAATTGGAAGGCTGACATGAATCTTTCATCTTGTTTCAATTGTAATTGATCAACATTAACCATCCTCACTATCGATCCGTAACCATCCATTTCAACCATCCTTAAACATAAACCTCCCCCGTCATGAACCATGGATCCCAACAATCATGAACCACCATCACCATCATCATCATCATCATCATCATCATCATCATCATCATCATCATCATCAAGCACCACCATGATCATTCACCACCAACTTTCATTAACCATTACTAATCATCAATTTCATTCCTCACTCACCTCCATCATCCCCAACCATCCCCAACCTTCATCTCCACCATGCCCCAGCCGTGGGCCCACGACGCGTTTCGCCCCGCGCCTTTCGCCCCCCTGCCGCCAGGCCGCAGCGAGGCAAAGAGCCCCGAGGCCGCGAAGTCCGCCCCAGCGCCGGGGCCCCGGAAGACCAGCGGGCTGCTCTCCTCGGCTCCCGTCGCCGCTGGGGAAGGGCCAGCAATGGTGAGGCTATGGCTAGAACTTGCTTGGGCTTCATCTAGGTGATCACTTGGGGGTATGAGTCTGTTATATTCTGGTGAAGCTATAACTATAGGGGTACCATTTATAGTAGGTCGTTAATGAATATGATGAATGGTCAGTACTAGTCGTAACGATAGTAACTGTTAAAATCATGAAGGCCAAACAAGAAACAAACAATGCTTGAACATGTGATTATATATAACTGTGAACGGTAGAAACAAAACTGTAAAGAGCAGCATGTGTCATGATGATGAACAACCAACCGATGGTGTTCAACGATTGTACAGTGTTCACAATCAAAATGTAGTAATAAGAAAAAAAACGATAAGCAACCAACGATCCAGGTCGATTCTACCCCAAACTATGGGAACTTTATAATCTGCCCAGCAGTCAGTCAGATTGTCGCTACCCAATAATGACCACAAAACACATGCTCCGCCACGCGGCTGTTCTGAAAACGCCCTGGGGTTCAGTACTCAACTGAAACTTGGAGTCCAAGCAGTGGCGATGCGAATGATAGTCGTTTATTCATACTAGACTCTGGAATGGTTCAGATTTCTTGATCGTCCCTTATTCATACTAATCTTAGATTCATGGTTAAGATGTATGTTGAACTTATGACATGGGTCATATCGTTGCATGGGACCTGCTGAAACCACCAGCACGGTGTCGTTTGGCCTTGAATCGACTGGTTGTGGGACACGCTGGTTGTGTGAAGTCGATCCAATGAACTTGCCAAGCAGATCCAACGCAAATCCAAGTGGGTAGCCCAAAGCAATGAAGCTGTTTCATGCAAGGTCCCCATTCAATGGGAGAATCCGACGGGTTTAGCCTGCAAAAAAATGGTCAGTGTCAATCAGCCTCCCAGAATCACCAGTCGAGCATCACTCCCAATCCTGACCCCCGCCACCCAAAAAGAAGGCTGCTCCAAGTTCCGATGCGCATTGGACCCTAAAAATCAGCCCGGTATGGGCTCACAAGGTAGCACTGGAGCTATACCATCATAAAAAGAGATTTTGAGTCACTGGTGGCCGGATCTTTGCAAGGCAGGTGGCTGGAAACCGCTGGGACACCACCTCCACCTCAGGAAACGTACCCGTTGTTGAACGGGGAAACTGTCGTAGTTGCTGTGTGATCTCCATGTTAAGCTTGGAACATCTCTCAGATCTTGGTAATCCGTTGGCTGAATTGTATTGTCATCAGAGTTAAGTAGGTAAACATTTGAGAGCTAGAGATAGGTAGGTCATCCCAGGGTAGTTGACCATCGAGTTACAACCTGTCTTTGGGCCGACCATCGCACGATGCAAAAAGTGATTCACGGATTACTGTGCAGAATGTGCTCTATGTCACTGTCAGTTGATAAATGTAGATTGCATCATATAATGCATGGGTAAAAACAAATACTTGCTTCTGCAAAGGTCTATATTGTAGCATGTCAACATCTATACTGTAGTAAATCAGTAGAAGGACGCATTCTGGACCCCTGAGGATCTGTTGACCAATTTGCTCAACTTGCACCGCCCCACTCCATGACATCCCGAGTGAAGGTCCCAAAATTGTCCAAAATCAACATAGTATATATATATATATAAAGACTCAACACAGCTCTGCGCTTTTTTGCTTTGCAAGATCTAGTGTTTCAAATTAAAACAATTCGACGCGGAGAATTCTCACTCCATCTCCATAACTTTCCAATGCTTGTAGTCAACTTGACTGTTACCTCCAGAGTTTTCCGGCCACACCCAAGAAATTGCTCTGGCTCAGGTAAATGGTAGCATAAAAAGTCTAAGTCCGGCCACACCCAAGACGAAGACTTAACTACCCATGGACGGCAAAAAACTCTCTCCCCCCTCTTTTTTCCCACTCTTCTTGCTCTTGTTGGGAGGGAAGAGATGAAATCGGGACGGGGCTTAAGCCAAAACTGAGGGAAAAAAGCTGTGATGCTGGGTTTCTTCTTTACCTACGGGGGCGTTAAAGCAAAGACTCAACACAGCTCTGCGCTTTTTTGCTTTGCAAGATCTAGTGTTTCAAGTTAAAACAATTCGACGCGGAGAATTCTCACTCCATCTCCATAACTTTCCAATGCTTGTAGTCAACTTGACTGTTACCTCCAGAGTTTTCCGGCCACACCCAAGAAATTGCTCTGGCTCAGGTAAATGGTAGCATAAAAAGTCTAAGTCCGGCCACACCCAAGACGAAGACTTAACTACCCATGGACGGCAAAAAACTCTCTCCCCCCTCTTTTTTCCCACTCTTCTTGCTCTTGTTGGTCTTATTCCAATGCCCCCTCTTCTGGGTCTTCTTTGAAGATCCTGGCTCAAGTTTAGGCAAAGGTTTGTGTAATGAATTCAAGTACTGTGACTTCAGATTTTTTGAAAAACGGTCCCAAGGCAATACAAGTTCTGCCAACACACTCAGACCCTCATTTACATACACGCGAGTGGTGCGCACTGATTGCCAACGTCCAACGACCATAAGACGGTCAAAGGAACCTTCAGCTTTGAACATGTCAGTGGCCGACCCTCTGCGCAGCGAATAGGGTCTAAAATCCCAATTACCAAAACCAAGTTTGTCAAGGATCTCTTTAAAGAGGCGTCGCCATTGATGACTTGGTCCAGCAATGGTGACGTGTGAAGCACGAGTTTGCTTCCACTGAAAAAGGCGTCTACATAAGTCTTCATTGTACAGGGTAACCGATTCAGCAGCGCCTTGGCGCTTACCTGATTTTGTTAAACCAAGAGACAACACTGCGGGCCCTTTAGGCTCAGCTATGGAAACATGACGACCTTTGACTTGTAACAATTCCCCTGTGCGCAGGAGTCCATACCAACCTAAAAGTAAAGTCAAAGCAATATGCGGCCATTCTTTGAATAGCGCATAGCCAATCATGGAAAACAGAACCTCTTTGGGTAAAGGTGGTGCTCTATTAGGTATTTCGTTGGTTACCCAAGCTTTCATGAGACGCCAACTTTGTGGTAATTTGCCTTTTAACTGCGGCTGGGAATCTTGCAATGCAGCAAGAAAATTTGAAGCCGAAGCACGGCCGTGGCCTTGGGCCCACAGGTGCTCCAAATAATCACTAGCTACATGATCTAACTCCCCGGCTTGCGAAGGTAACAGGAGTTTTTCATCTTTCAAGTACTGGAAAAACTGTTCAAGACTTTGTTGGTATCGTGCACGAGTAATGGGCTGAACAGTCAAATTACGCAATGATCCTAATGCTTTACGAGCTTCTGCTCTTGATTCTTTTGTGGGAGCCTCTAGGTGCCTTTTAGGCATTGATCCACTTGCATTTCCCGGGACGCCGTGAGGGGGCGTCAGCCGGGTTGTCTTTGGTGTGGATGTAACTCCACACCACCGACGTGTTGGTGGCAAGAATCAAGGCATTAGCTCGCATTAGGGTTCGCTTCAATTTTAAACTGCTACTACGACCACGACTCATCGCATGTAAAACTACAAGTGAGTCAACCAAGTGCACAAATTTGGTATTGAGTTTCTGGTTTTTCTCAATACGCCAACGAAGGGCAGTCAAGGCAGCCCTCAACTCCAGTACATTGATGTGTTCTGCTGTACTGCGCCACCGCCATCCGGCGACAGTACGCCATTTCCAAAGCTTGGACGGCAACGACGCGCGCAATCTATGGTATTTTATTGTATCCTCCGTTGCAGCGCTGAGCAGCAAATCATCGCCCTTCACACTGATTTGTTTGATCAGTTTCTGAACCAGGGCGCGCTCATTGACAGGAGGCGTTGCTTGACGCACAGATTTCATCGCAGGACGCACAAGAAAACTTTGAAACACATTTGACTTTCCCGGTGTTGCGCGATCCACTATGTCTTGGGCAGACAATTTGGAGTTCAACCCCAACACTTGTCCCAACTGGCCAAGAAGCCAGGCCACAGTCACTATGTTCCATGAGTTTCCTACCAAACTACACCTCAAATCTTCATGCTTCTGCGTACCTTGTTGGCTTTTAGCCAAACACTGGTAGGTGTAGTTCCTTGGGTATCCCATTACTACTTCGCGTTCTTCTGCACAAACGAGACGCAAGTCACCTTTCTTGTTTGTCAAACAGTACTTCCATGCATATTGGTAAGGCGGATATCTGTACATATCCTTTTCCCACCTATCCAATTCTTCACCTGTACAAGAGTGAAAGCCAGCAGGTTTGTAGGGCGGTTTTGAACTAGGACGCGCGGTGGTAAAAGTTGCCAATGGTTCATTGCTGGTGCGTTTCCAACCAGGCTTGAAAAAGTCAGTTGGGTCACTATGAGTATTCACAGAAATTTTTCTTCGACCACTTTCCAAAATGGTTTCCGAAAACTCCTCATGGTCGACTAGTTCCCAGTCAAACCAATACAGACGGGGCCGATGGGCAAGGCTCATGTCTGAGGAATTCATAAAAATTGGCTCTTCTCCAAAATGGGTAGTCATAATCTCCTGATCTTCAAGAGACATAGAAGCAACTGACTCCATTAGGCTGCGAATTTGGGCCCAGGGGAATGCTTGTTGCAGCATTTTTCGAATGGGTCCTACGTACTGGAAAAGGGAACTACGGGCATCTTTTAATGCCCCTTTTTTCTCAGCATTTCACCCACTGACCCCCTGACAGGGTGGCCCTGCGCCAAGCACCACAACAGATACTTGTGAAAACTTTAAGGCCCAAGTTTCTACAAGCTCAGGTGTCACTAACTTGACATCCGCAACCATTTCAGTGTTGGGAAACCGGCTTTCGACCACACGGTTAGCTTCGGCAGAACTTTCGACTGAGATATGCCCCACGGCGTTCCAACCCAATAAGTCGGCAGCTGAACGAAGGCCTCCAATCCCATCGAACAACCCAACTGTCAGAACCTGGGTAACGTCCATTGGTTCCACCACATCTCCACGAATTGTGCATTGTGCTGCAACGCAACCTGCTGGTGTAAGCCTGGAGGAAACTGTAATTCCACCTCCTGTGGTTGAAGCATCGCTAGCTGTCACTACAGGTGACATGTTATGCCGCAAATTCATATAGGCCAAAGGAATCAATCCCAAAAACCTTGTCAGCTCCACCTGCACCTCTTGAGGCAACTCCAACTTGATGACTGGGGGAAGGTTCTCAAACGATGTAATGAACCGCCAAATATGGTGCAAAGATCCTAAAAGAGGTCTTCGAAACATCGCAAGGTATACCAGTCCTCCTGCCACAATCTGGGCTTGTTTCTGAGTGCACCTACCCGACTGCAACAAGAGAATCACCAAGAAAGCGTACTTGAACACCTTGGCTGGTTTTGGAAAAATGATGCCTTCCTTTCCGTTGACAATGGCCCCCTGCACTTCTCCAATGTACTGTGACGCCACTGCCTTTTTCGGATGTCTTGGGACATTCTTCAACTGGTACTCTTCGCGTAAGCTAGACACGAGGGGGGAAACATGACCTTCAATGATCTCCGCTGCAGTTTTGGACACACGCCTCAACTCATCGAAGTTATCCAGATATATACGGAACAAAGGGTTTCCGGACGAAAACGGCCTGTCCTTCCTAGCCTCCAACTCCCCTCCCATGGAACACCGTGACAACGCCCCCTTTGCCAGCACCCTATGTATGTGTTGCGCCAAAGCAACACTGTTCTTAAATGCCATAGGTAGCACCGCGCTGCACGGATACCAACGACCAGGTTTGTTTCCAGAAAGACGTTCACAGAGAGGTCGGTTGAAGGCCATATAGGGAAACCATAGTGGAGGTATCTTAAATATATAAAAGAAACATCGGACATCCTCACTCGAGATCACCAGATCTTCATCAATGCTAAGCTCCAATGGACTCATGGTGGCCCAAGTTGGAAGGGTAGAGATATCGCTGTCGAAAGTTCGGCACAAAGCGTTCAGTGGTGTCATATTCATGATAACACGCATGACCTCCACACCATCACTGGTGTACTCCTGCTTCGAAACGCCAAAGAGTCCATTAAGGACAGGTTTCCCAGAAACACGGTAAAGATCATCTTCATGGATCTTCGAAAAAACCCCACACTCCATCAGCTTTTCACACAACAAGTCCCAATCACCCTCAGCGACCATCACCCGAGGTGGCTTCACATACACCTGGTCACGCTTGTCCAACAAATACTGGTCAAATTCAGTCACATAATGTTTGGAGCCTAACTCAACCACAGTTTCGAGATCAACACCGCCAACTTCACGAGGCAATGCACTTTCCACCGAAGCCCACGAAATCTGTTGAGCTGTTTGCACCTCTTCACCGCGATAATCCACACCTTTGATCTTCCAAAAGTCGCTCCATGAAAAACTTTTGCACGTCTCATCCCAGTTCAAAACATGTTTAACTGAACCCTTTAGGTTAGCTAACACCTTTATTTGAAAAGCAGAGGGTTCCCTCTCGCAAAAAACCCCTTCCCCGTTGTAAGAGTTCAAAGAAGCAACTAAAGCTCTTAAACACTTCAACACCACAGCACTATCTTGAGGAAACGTCCGGGCCAGCACAGCGCTAGATGTGGGTAAAGGATATACCTTACCCGAGGGCGTGACCTTGCAAAGCTCGTTCGAGAAAAAATCTAGTCGCGATTCAACCCAGCCCAGAACGTGTTCAACCCCAAAGTGCGGTGGAAGCTCACTCACTCCTTTTTTCTCCTCATCTCGGCCCGTGCCTGAGTTTGCATCCAGGGAAGAAGTAAAACACTGGCCAAAATGGCTCGGCTCTGAAGTGGCAGCCTCAGAAGCCTGAAAGTGAAACACTGGGGAAGGGTGAGCTTTTAGCTCATCACAATTCTTTGGCATCCACCCTTTGTCCGGTGGGGGAAGATTGGGATCGCTACGTTCCGCAGGAGGCCGCTGTTCAGTCCTCCCTTCTCCCTTCATCGGGAGAAACTCATCTTCTTCTCCTTTGGTACTCCTCTGGCACGGAGTCTTCTCATCTTCCCTCTTCTCTCTTTTGCTCAGCCTTTCTTTTCCTTTCTCCTCTTCCACTGACGTCCTCTCACTTCTTTTCACCGTCGCACTTTTCTTCACTCTCATCGTTGACGGAATCCAAGTTTTCACGGGAGCGTCCTCCTGCTCCCCAGGAAGGTGCATGACTAGCACCCTCACCTTTTTGGGTCTTCCTTTTGCCCTCCTTTGGGCTTTCCTTTGCCCTTCTCTCTGTCTCGCTCTTTTCCTTTGGTTTGGCCTTTCGATTTCCCTTTCTCCCCTTGAGTGCCGGGAGATTTCGCCTGTGCATCTAGCCTGCTTTCTTTTTGGGCTACCTGAAGTTCGCCTCTGCTTGCAACTCCTGGATCGGGCCCGGGGATGATCTCCAGCTTCTGCGCTGTCATCCATCCCTGGCCTCCCATCAGCACCTCCAGTGCTTTGATCCGCTGAAAAGCGATGTCCATCGCTTCGGCTGGACGGGCCTGTAACAAACAGTCCGCCACCGCAGCCAAAGTCAGGAACTCTCGCCCCATTGGCGGAGTGCAACGAGGGAGGCAGTGCTGACGCACATACTGCCCCACCACCGGCGGGAGCGACTCTTTGTCGGCTCCCCACAAGTTGCCCGCCGAGGTCAAGATGTGTTCCTTCATTGCTCGTAGCCCTTCTGCAGCTAACATCCCTGGCGCCATCTCGGAGATTTTTTGGATCTTTGATCTTTCTTGCAACATGCTTTGCTCCATGTCGCTGACCGACGCTGAGCTCCCTGAACTGGAGCTGCTGCTGCTGCTTCCCTTGTCGCGCTTCATCTTGCTCTTCACCTTGCGACGTAGAACTCGGCGATGTTCGGGTTTGGGATCGAGGCCTGTTCCTGTGAACAAAGCCTCGACTGTCTTGAGGGAATTCTGACGGCCCCCCATCTTTTTCTTCAACTCTTTCTTTGCTTTCTTCTTTTCCTTTTTCTTCTCTTTTTTCTTTTTCTTCCGTTCCTCTGAACTGCTGCAAACCTCTTTGGCTCTCTCGCCCTCGCCTCTTGGACCTCGCTCCCATGCTTCGTGCGCTTCTCGGAGATTCGGGAGCTCTTCCACTACTTCGCAATTGCTTTCCCATGTTACTGCCTCTCCGGGAGCTATCCTCTGGAGCTCCCTCAAATGAACCAAGTTGGGATTGGTCCTCTTCCTGTCGCAGTCTGCTCAGCATAGATGGGCACGGATGTAGGGGCGATCCTCCGAAGTACACACTCGAAGTAAGTCCTCGTTCTTGGTGCCCGTGGGGCGCAGGACTATCTCCCAGGAGGTTCCGTCCACCTCCACCCGCACCACTTTGCCGGCCAGGTCTGCTACACCTCCTTCGTAGTCAGCTCCTTCGCAGCGCACCCACTCCCCTGCAGTCAGGAGTGATAGAGGGATGTCCTCCGACTTGACCTTCTCACCCGCCGCAAACTTTGTGAAGACGTCCACCGGGTCAACTCGCGGCACTCCACGTCCTCGAGCAGCTGGGCGTTGAAGTACAGCAGGAGCGGCTGCGGGTCTCCGCCGACTCATCCGCTATCGCCTATAGTAGTTTTGCCGGTACCACTTCCTATGCGAATCCCAACCGTACTGAGCGATGTCCTGGGCTCGCACTTTCTTTTGGATCCCTTTGTTCTTGGGAGATTTGTCTCTTGCCGGACGCACAAAAAGTCCTGGAGGCGGCCCCGGAGGCTCGGGGGGTCGAAAACTTCCTCGCGGCCTTGAAGGACTTCTCTCCCTTCTTTCAGGAGATTCTGGCTCCCTTTCCAAGACAGGAGTCGGCGATCCTCCTCTGTGTCGGTGTTCTCGATCTCTTCTTCCGGAAGATCGAGGCCGGGGCGTCCTGGTGCGTGACGGTGTTCTCCTTTCCCTTTTTGCTTCTCTTCTCCTTTCTCGACTTGGAGTCCTCGATGACCTCCTCACAGGAGACCTGTCTCCACTTCTTTCACGTGGGTCTTCTGATTCCTCTGTCTCTGGCTCCTCATCCTCCTCGTCAGTGGGCTCCTCCTTCACACGGGAGGGCCTGGACTTTTCTTCTCTCTCTTCACTGCCTGGTCTATCTCTCTTCTTTCGTTCCTTGTTATCTGTCCTTTTTTCACTGCCGTCCTCCTTTTTCGATGCAGGAGGGGTCTCAGAGGGCAGTGATTTGGCTGAGGTCCCTTTTTCACTCTTCTCCTTCTTGCTGCGCTTCCTCCTCTTTGTGGATGCCTCTCCTTTGTTCTCACCCTTGTCTATGGCCTTAGAGTCCTCTTTACTCTGCCTCTTCTCTCTTTTGGCCTCTTTCTTATCCTCGTTCTTGTCCCCAGTTTCCTCCTTTGCCACAGGAGGGGCTCCTCCTTCTCCCGCTGCCACAGGAGAGGAGGAGGCCGGAAGGTACTGCTGAGCCAGGTCCTGAAGCTCGCAGTACACAATCCGCAACCGAGACACTGCAGCAGTCCTGAATTCCTCAGGCAATGCAGAGTCCCTCACCAATCGTTGTATATGGCTCAACGTAGAGTTTATTGGTCCCCCTCCCGGTCCAGGAGGGGGCCCCTCGCTACTCATTAGCTTAAGCCAAAACTGAGGGAAAAAAGCTGTGATGCTGGGTTTCTTCTTTACCTACGGGGGCGTTAAAGCATATATATATTCAAAAACACAAATTTATTTATATACATATATATATATATATTTACATTTATATATTGAAACATATCTATATATAAAAAAAATAAATAAATATATATATATATATATATATAAAAGTAAAAATATACAGAATGCTCTACTTGCTAAGCGTGATTAGTTTCGGCTTAGTCCGCCGTACAGCGTTGCTCCGCATGGACACATCACCGCAACTGCCCCCAGATCTACAGGGCAAGGCACTGCCATATCTGCATCTTGCAAGGCGTATGGAGGGCTGTCCGCCTCAGAAGCAGGTCACACCACTGCTCCACAATCCCGGGTCCCGAAACGCTTGGAGCGACCTCTTGGGACTGACCTCTTGGCCCATAGGCGCGTTGTGAAATCCCATGCGATGAATGAAACCTGCATGGAACCACAAAAATGGAGACAATCTTAATTGGCAAATCAATTAAATTGGTTGGTGGTTTCAACCAACCCAATTAACTACTCTAAAGGGAAACGTGTTTAAGGTTGAATTTACCTAGCCTCAATATATTGTGGCAAACAAGCTGGCAAATGCTGATTTTGTTAAACATATGACCATGTGCAGCTAGCTGCACTTTCAAGATAAACGATCATGGAAATGCACTCTCAATTTGTGGCGAGAGGTTCGATCAAAAGAAATATCATCCATGCCAATGCTTTCCTATCGCCTTCAGACTTTGGTGACGTGTGTTTCCTTCCCAGAGATCACACACAGCCATCAATCAACCCCTCGTGCTCCCAATACGGGCTGACTGTTTGGGTCCAACGGGCCACATCCAACGCCACCAGGGGGCTGGAAAGCTCTGAATGCCTACGACCACGGAAGCCTTCTCCACGTCAATGCGACCCACGTAGAACAGGAGCTCCCCGTTCCTTGGCAGGGAAGCCATCTAGAACCATGGAACTCGCAATTGTTAATCATCAAAGAGCCACTATCAGTGATGGGTTAAGATATGGCTATGGGTCAATGTCAACTAACCAATCATGGGGGATAATAACCAACAATAATAGTGGGAAAACATGAGTTAATGATGGGGAAACCAGGGGTAGAGGGTTTTGACCCATAGCCAATTATCAAAGAGCCATTATCAAGAATGGGTTCAGATACTGGCTAATAACGCTTAACAACCCACAATGGTGGATCATATTGGTCAGTAGTGGTCAATAGCTAATTATCAATTGGCAATCAGGTAACCATTGTCAATCTGCGAAGCCGACCAACCACAGAACTGGAAAAACACAAAAACATCTGAATTTACCATCGTGAGGAGACGCAAAAGGATCAACACAACATTCTTTGGATCCTCACCACGGCGGCTCATGGTCAGAATTGCAAGCTTGGCAGTTCACCAGTATAAGTCTGATGCAAACGATCACAAACCACAAAAAATCCAACTTAAGAACCATCTCATCTCATCACCCACATGATGACAACAACCACAAGAGATCACGGCAACCAACAGCTTGGTTTAGCGATGCCCCTGGGTACTGGTCATTACCACTTGCCGATGGTTGTTGAATTTCAACCGCACCAACCGCTGACAAATGATTGCCAAATATTCATGACATTCCGACAAACTGGTTGGGTGGAAAATCCGTGAAAATCCATGATTTACAATGATCCACCTACAAAAGATGGCATTTTTTAAAGTTTCAGTTCACCAAAGGCTACATCCAACCTGTAACCGGGCAGCCACTAACAAAGGACCCAGGCTCTTCTTGGCTTGTCGGAACTTTTCCGCCATTGGGCCGTCCACCTGCGGTGGAAGGTCAGCGGTTGATTGAAGGGTTGGTTCAACGAGGTCGAGACAGGTTGACTGTCTGGTCTGGTTGATGGTGCTCACCACCCCTATTGCTGGTGGTTAATAATGGTTTATAATTGTTAACATAATCATTATAGTCGCTATTAATGATCATGAACTGGTTGTTTTTTTTCACCACCACGTCATGAAAAATAGGCGCAAGTCAACCAAGCATTTCTTAATGATTACTAGTGAAAAATCTTTGAAACCATCAACCGAGAGTGATGGGACATTACCTGGCTACTAAGGGCGTCAGGGTTGGTATTTTCTGATTCGATTCTCGGCTTGGTGATGTAGAAGCCAACATTAAGCAATAGTTCAAGCGGCTTGGTGGGTGTGTAGCTCGGACAGGTACCAATTCAGCTTCTGTAACGGTTTAGAGACCAACTCGTAGCTGAGGAACACAGTGTAGGTCCAACTGCTGGTGTTGGTTCAAACTTCTTTGGATTTCATGATACTTCAGGTTTCCTCAGGACTCACCCCTCTATCCAACAACTATCTTATTGATCCAATCGTTTGATTGTCACAAACTGTTCATGGATGTGCGACCACATGTGATACTGAGAATGAATGTCTGCACCGCTCTTATCAACCAGTGTAACTTCGCAATCTACCGTATGTACAGTACAGTATATATTGCAGTTGCCTATGTTTGGCTCACCCCTATGATTGTGGCTGAAAGCTCACCCCTACGTTGCTCGGCGCAGACATCGATCACCATCATTAAGCAGTACAGCCCATGATGATGTAGTTATCACTTATCACATGCAATTAATCACCAATGATTATCATTGATCATTCAGCCTTGCCACATGTTCAGAGCTGGAAACTCTGAATAGTCAGCTGGAGAATCTCATAGACTGAAAACTTTTCTAGGAGCTGTGACCTCTCACTTTGTACGTGCTGCATCTTCGATGGTGCAGCTGCATCTTTGTTACCATTAATTAATTATAGTAGGTAACCAACCCCAAACAACTAGCTGGTAGAAACCAGCTGGTTACCTACTGTTCCATTGTAACTGGAAGGGCCTATAGGGTTTGTTGTAAACAAAGAAATTGAGAACAACTTGTGTTGCAAATAAAGCAACAAAGAAACACACAAACAGGAAAAAAACAAACAAAGTAGTAAGACCCTCACAATCCGAGGATCGAAAGAATCCTAAAATAGAAAAAGGCCAGCTTTTCTCAAACAAGCAAAACAATGCACCAAACTAGGGAAACAAACAGCAAAATAGAGTAAAACTAGAGAAGCCACAAACAAACATCAACTTATAGCGAACAGAATCAAGAAACTTATGCTATAGTGCACCGAGCTATGCATTGGGTACTGCAATCTTCTTGCGACAATCAATTAATAAACAAACGGCAGGGTGTTCACCCCTAGCTTGACAGCAGTGTCCATGAATCAAAGATATTCAAGTACTCAATGGAGTAGCTACTGAACTTCGTTCATACACGACAAGAACTGGTGGTTTTCCTGTTTCACGCCCTACGAAAAATATTAATCAACCAACAATTTGTCAATAACTACTAGGGAGAATAAAGAATATTGGAAACCACCAACCAGTGATTTTTGGAGTAGGGGCTGGGGGTTACCACTCTTGGCCAAAATTTGAACCACCGGTTCCCTCGCACTCCTGGGGTCTGCTGACCTGGCTCCCCCGGTCCAGCTG
This sequence comes from Symbiodinium kawagutii, assembly GCA_009767595.1. NCBI lineage: Eukaryota > Dinophyceae > Suessiales > Symbiodiniaceae > Symbiodinium > Symbiodinium kawagutii. The sequence goes on from VSDK01008515.1 coordinate 264,350, forward strand.
CAGCTCCCAAGCGAGGGCACCTTCTCCTTCAGCACCGCCAAAAGGTCTTTGCCCTCGACAGGCTCCTGGTTTTCGAGGTGAGCCATGTCGAAGTGGTGACGTTCACCATGGGTTTTTTTCGGGCTCAGTTCACCGACCTCACACGGGTTAGTTCACATACTGTTCTACTTGTACAGGAATTAGTGTGCCTACCTTACAGGCAGTCTTACAGGCTTAGGGGTTAGTTCACCTACCTTGTCAGGGTTATAACCTACCTCATCACGTGGTTACTTCATGTATCTCATAGGCACCATTCTGTCCCAGTGCCAACCCCAGCTGCACATCCAAGTTGGACAGATTCAGTTTACTCAGCACGAACTTGGATGTGCAGCTGGATGAGCCGAATTATCAAGGCTTGTGCTGGGACTCATCCAACTGGCTGGGACTTAGCCCATTATATCTAGGCAAAGCTGGGCTTGTGGAGGGCTCACCAACCCCGAAGCCCAGCGAAACGGGCTCCGACAGCAAGGACTCCACTTGAACGTCAGCAAGTTCCATCCTGGAGGCGCCGATGCTGATTTGTCATCTGACAATTTGAAGGGTGAGATTTTTCACTAGAGGTTCAGGTCGCAAACTCACGGCTGGAACCCTCAAACATGAACCAAAGACCTTTGCTGGGATGTTCAACTACTCGTTCTTTGGGAAGGCTGGTTACGAGCCACACATTGCCAAGACAGACTTGCACTAAGTAAAACCGAAGGAGATTCCTGTATCGCTAAATTAAAATGATCCTACAACCACTGAGCGTCCAAATCCTCGTTTTGCGTGGGACTCCAAGTCACCTCTCCACTACTCTGTAGTTTAGTAAGGGAATCTACAAATGTGAGGAAAGCCTGGCAATGTTTTAAATTAGGGCTAAAAATCGTTTTTTTGCTTTCAAAACCAGAGGTTGTTTGAACTCAGCAGTCGGGTCTGTTGAGATGGATAAAGTGTGCCAACTTGTGTTTTGCTATGGTTTGGGGTTAGGGGAAAGACATGCTCTGAAGACCCACTAAAGCAAATATCAGTTGAATGCTGGAGGCGTGCCAGTTGAGTCTAGCGGAGTTTACTGGATTCAGTTTCGGCAAGCAATGAAGCTTGGAAGTACAAACATGAAACATGTTAAAATCAGCAAGTCTGAGACAGTTTGTCCAAAGGGGTCCAATCAATTACAATGCAACGCGCCACAAAACGACTCTCTATAGCCCCATATAACAAGTCTATATCTATAGCTACTTACGTCTAGCCATTCCACCAAATTAAGAAGCGGGATGATTGGTTTTGGAATCATATCAAACATCTGTAGCTTGTCAGTTCTGTCGTCTCACACAAATGCGTGTCCTTGCAGCAACAACAACAACAACAACAACCACAACAACCACAACAACCACAACCACAACAAGAAAAAAACAAACATCGCCAGTTCACCAATCACAAATCATCAATTCATCATCAGCCATCACTAAACCATCATGAAACGAACCTGACCTCCACCTGACTCACACCAAGCACAGCTAGACGAGCACAACAGTGTCAGGCTGCGCTTGCTGGCAGGCTGCGTCAGGCCCAACTCCCTGGCCAAGATCAAGGACTTCTTGGCGGTGTCCATGCCACTGAGGTCTTCCTTCCAAGCGTGAGCCGGTACCCTGGGTCCAACCGTTGGAGCTATGAAGCCAACGGTTGGCGTTAAGGATACTTATGACCAATGAAGCTTGATAGCTTGCCATGGTTATATACTGAATTTGATGATTCATATGGTGAAGGATAGTTATGACCAATGACAATGGGTTTGTTTATGACAGTTATGATTGATTGTGTGATGAAACTTGGGAATAGTTAAGAATGGTTTGGATTTGTTCAGAGATTTTGACGTTTTGACCTCAAGTATTGCCAATTAGCATGGGTTACACCCACCAACAGTTTGATGTGGAAACCCATCACTTTCAGGAAACTCCGTCCAAATTTTGCTGTGGCTTCCCCATCTCTGTTGGTTTATACAATAGTCGACCTAGGGTATGCCACAGTAAATACTACTGTACATGGTTGTCAAAATGTATCATATCAAATTCTACAATAGCTCGGAGCTCCACAGGATGCAAACAATAATAGCCATGGGTCATGATTTTAGACTTTACACAGACCCTTCATCTGGGATACACAATCTACAAATAAATTACAGTACATGCGGCAAGTGTGCCTCTCATGTTAAATCCCTGTAAAATGATTGCAGCTGGGATATTGCTGCTGGTATCCTACGCCATGAATGCTCGTTAGAGAAAACCCACACACACAAACACTGAATCGAACACTGCCCAAAATGGATGATTTCGGCCCATTGGTTGGTCAAATCAGCAAATAGAGAACCAAATTCTGGGTGAATCTGCAGAAATTGACCCAATTCTTGGTGAACCTCCAGAAACTGACCCAATTCTTGGTGAAGCTACAAAAACTACTCTCTAGCAAACTAACCTGGTCGCGCTGAAAATAGCAACTTTTACGGGTCGGTGAAACTATCACTACAAATACTGTATTGGGTTTGATACACAAACAGGTTGGGGATTGCCGGAGTATAACCCAATCTCCATCCATCCTGCAGATCCCCCCTGGAAATCAGCTGGCTTAAAACTAATAACCCACCTAGGTGTAGTTGTTTTTTTCTACAACTGGTAGTAGTTGCCCAAACGTGAACTAAGCCAGGTTAGCGATCCCTGCAGTGGTACCCCTCTGTAGGGATAGAACTCACCTGGAAGTCACCTCGCTATTCCAAGTCCCCGCGGAGCTCCGAGGATCTTCGGAATTGGTGGCCGTCAGCTGACGTTCACCTGCCGAGGATAGCAGCGGTGAACGAGATGTGGATGGTACCACTCCAGAATCAACACGTGGATTTGATAGGGGTAGAAAAACCACAACATGAATATGACTATATAAGTAGTGCTATAACCCACAAAGTAAAAACCACAATCCGACTATGAGTAGTGCTATAACCCTCAAAGTGAGTGGTAGAAAAACCACTGGAACAATTTCGAGAAAGTGGTGAAAACGGCGGTGCAGTCGGGCTGTTCACCACAAAGGAAACACACGACTTCCAGAACGGGCTCAGAACCACCGTCCGTCGATGCCCTCGCGGCTGTTGAGCCTCTGAGTAAGTTTTCCCTCACACGTACAGCAGCACTAGATTTACTAACGAAAAGGTCTGACGGCAATCCAATTGGTGCAAATTGGTGTAACTTGTGATTCTCACATGCAAGAAAACAAGTTGCTCTAGGAGCAAATGTGAGAGTGAATGTGGTTACTACAATCGATATTCACAATCTCACAGCCTATTGCAAAACCTTGACCCTTCTTGGTTCCGGCGTCCAATTCTCCAACCAAATCCAGCACGCACAATGTGATTCTTCCGACCGAAAACCGTACCAATGGCTTCCCCGCCAAACTAAAATTTGCTTTTTTGGTCGATCAATCTAGCTGCTAACTATAGTTATGTCCGCCAGAACGGCTGCTTATGGGGGTTACCATGCAACTTGGCTAAGGGGCAGCATATTCCCACGAAGGCCTGCAACCCGCCCCGGATTCTAGTCAAGTGACTGGCGAGTTGATACGCCTTGCTGAACGGCATCTCAGGATCAGCATTCAGCTGATTAAAGGCCAGGCTCAAGGTGCCTGAGAGCACGCCAGTCCTGGGGGCGGAGAGGATGGGCGGCACATAGCAGGGCTCAATGGTGATCTACCTGACACCGTAGGAATGGGTCTTGATGGAATGGTAATGAATCAAATATCACAACTGATGAATGATGTATCATAGTTAATTCACATATCAGCGGACATATTAATATATATATATATAAATATATATCACAAATAGCATGGACCTACATATATATCTACATATATATATAAATATATATGTATATGTATACATATATATAGATTTGAATATACACAACATAAATCACATATCCATGCTTGATGGATAAATATTCCAGTAATGCCTGCAGGTTTCTCCTGATCAACCATCACTCGCTGCGAAGAATCTCGTTGTGGTGAGGAACTTCCATAGCCTGAAACAAACTACTGTAACCTGGTTGGTGGTATCAAGCTCCATGACAAATATTAGTCAACCAACCAATTGTTCATGCATAGTCGAAATAAAACATGTTCAAAACCACCAGCCAGACTACTGTAACCCAGTGCTTTCAGCTACAATAGTAGATGACCAACCCCAGTTGCAACGGTAGAAACCAGCTGGCTACCAGCCCCGATTTCATGGTAAGTGGAAGCATAGGGGAACTGCCTAACCTGGCACTACAAGCCGTTTCGTGCTTTTTTGTGGCACGATTCAGCTGTCAAGAATTGATGCTGGATTGTTTTCCATGGCCATGACCATCATGATGGCAAACACCATGATTTACTCCCAAAAGTCACTAACCCTCCTGGATGATTTGGCACTATGAGCCGGAGTCAAAAGTGATGCACAACATCTTGGGGCCTATCCCAGCCCTGCGTAGTTCTCCAGCTGACGCAAGTTTTTGAATGCATCCAAGTTGTACTAAACACCATTGTGCGCTAATTAACGAAAATGGGGGCGTCCCACCATGTGCCAAGAACCCATTGCTACCTTTGTTGAGAGATGCTAAACCACGGCATTCCCCAGTGAATGTCGTTGCTTGCAGCGCCAACAACTGACTGTGGGTAAAGGGCCCTGGGCCATGCCGCACGGCACCCTGCAGCCCAAGCATCAAACTGGCGATTCGATCGCCGGTCTGAAGCAAGTCTTGAAGCCTGGGCACTGGTGACCCCTGAGAGGTTGCACCCAGTGAGTTGGTCGTTGAGTCACTGGATCCTCCCAACATATATCCAGTGTCTACTACGATGCGTTGGTAACCAAAAGGTTGATATCTCCCAACATCATTGACTCAACATCATTGATTACCAACCAAACAGCTTAGAGCCAATCAACCGTTTCATCAACCATCGATCGGCTCCTACCATGACCAAGCATCAACCATCAACTAACTATCAACTGATCATCAGCAATCCACCTCTTCATCAGCTGGATCATCAATTGGCTATGGGTGAGTTCACCCTGTACCCCTGGCGTAGCATCATTCATCATGATTGTTTTGTTCTTGACCCATCATTGCCCCTGGTGTGCCCCAGAAAATTGATGCTCAGACCCATCGCCGATTCAGTCAGTCGAATCCATTGTCACTGAGTGACTACCGAGCGCCAGCCCGATCATCACGTCACGTGCAACGTTGTATGAAGCGCTGGGTATCAACTCATGATGAAGTCAGTTGAATGTATTCACAGTATTAGCTGATATTACATAACTGATATTAGTTGGTTGTTGAGTTGTTGACTGTCAACAATAGCTATCAGCTGAAAGTGTTTAGAATGACTCAAGAGTGTTGGTCAAACGTCAATACTACCATCTACAGTATGTGGTCAGTTGATGCGATCGCTGGGGTACACAAATCGCGAGTCTAAAACTTTGGCTGTTGATGGTCAAGGATAATGATAAGTTTTGTGTGAAATAGCCAACGTCACCACCACCACCGCCACCACCGCCAACAACAGCAACAACAGCAGCAACAACAAGAACAACAACTTTTAACCATGATAAGTTATAAGCAATCTCCTTATACTAAATATCAATGAACAGTTTAAACAATACATTCAATATCAATTGCAAAGCAACGCACCGTGAATTCAGATTATAAACAGTAAATATCAATTGACCGTCACAAACCATCACAAAACGATCCTTGACGAATCAATATCTCTCAATTAAGAATCAATTGGCTACGAACTAGCTACCAGTATTGGATAACCATCGTGAAGCATTATTGACCGGTTTGTGAACCATCAATTAACCATGAATCAACTATAAAGTTACTGTCAATGAACCTTCATTGCTCATCAACCAACTACCAATTGACAATTGCCATCAATTAACTGGCAAGTATACAATTGTCTATTCACCGTCCATTTGAATCAATGTGTCTGTGGTTGGGAGTCACTGCACCACGACTCACTGATTCACAGTGATTCACCCTGTCGAATTGAAAAAAAAAAATATTGAATTTAATAATCTGAAATCATATAGAATGATTGAAATAATAATTCCTGTCTTGTGCTTGAATTCACCGATATATTTCGACCAGCTTCAACCAATTCTTGGCAGCCACCAAGCAGCAAAGTGATGATGGGAATCTGTCCTCCGACCGTTGCATCGTAGCGGAATTGGGAACCACCAAACTTGCCGGAATGGCCTCGGAAATCGCTCAGGGGTCCCCCATGAGTGGCCCACAAGCACAGTCAGTAAGCTCTACCGAGTAGTGGGGATGCACATCCAAGAAACTCAAAGAGATGCCTTACACTCAGATTGATGTCGTACACCCACCCAACAATTGCTCGTCACATCTTACTCTTAGCCCAGTCACCGACAGCGTGCAATTGTTGAGACACAATCACTGACAATCTGTTGGAAGAAGGTGTGTTATGTCAACGAATGAGAAGAAGGATGACACACACACACATAACACACTGATCTGCATTGTTGAAGCTGGGAGCTGCTGTAGCCAGGTACCAGGTGTAGCATGCAGGCAAGGCTCCCACGTACTTGAAGCATTCGTTGTAGTGCTCGTAGGGACCTACCAAGACTTGCCGGTTGGGCGTGATGATGTGAAAGCCTCGCTTCAACCAGTCCGGATATCTGGACGCGACCTGACCAGGGGTGAGCCGGCGGCGGCCCGGGGCGACGGCAACGAATACGTAGCGAGGGCGGTCCACAACATCAACAGTACAAGGTGGGCCACGTTCATCAGCTATGGCCGTTGGGTTATAACTAGGGTGACTACAAGTTATGGTAGATATAACTATAGTCTCATGTCCTTATAAACCAAGTTATAACTGGGGGGGCAACTTGTAGAATCTGCCTGGTTGCTGGTTCGTTGCTCCAACAAACATGCCAATGATGTTTGACAATCTACTCATCTACTGCGGGCATAAATGATGTTCATATTCCTGTTGCAACCGTTGTGAACTATCAGCAATCGTATTATGGCAATAATGCTGGTGCACCCCTTACAATATTACATCAGCCAACACCAGCCAGTTGTTGCTCTGCCATGGTTCAATCATGGGTGATTGATGCGATGGGAACCCATCAACATTTGGCCAACATACCAAGCAACCACTAGGTCCAGTGGTTTTGGCCAGGAAATTGTTGTTCTTGTTCTTGTTATCATGATTATGTCGTGCAATGTATGTTGTACAAATTCATGTATCTGTTCAAACGCTTATACCTTTAGCGACATGCCCAATGGACTGTTCTTCTGCAGACCATGAAATCATGAAGATGAAAGTCAATTGACATCTCAAATTCAGTCCCTGCCAGTGCTGCTGATGATCCTGTAGGTTCAATTGTGCCAAGCCATATATAAGGTTTATGTATAAAAATACGTACATCATCATATAGACTCCCAACTGCCTTCCTAAGAAAAATGATCAAATTGCTAGGCATATACCTCCGTCTGTACTAAGCCACAACCACATTCATGATTAATCTACAACAACGTCTCAGTGTCATGTTATAAGGAAAGAAATGACAGTGATTGCCCGAATGATCAACTAAGGATTCACCTTACAATCAAGCCATTGCTGTAGTGGCCTTAAAGCACCTCTGATATCACATACTTGTTGAACAGTGGTTAGCTATTAGTTCTTCAACCACTACTGGACCATTCAATGACCACTGATCAACCACCAATTTAAGCAATAAACAAATAAGGCTTCGGTTTTTCATTCTCAGAGGTGGGCATGGGTCCATCGACCCTCATTGTTGGTGGATTCACAGGTTTTTCAACCAGCAATGGAGCATCAACCCATCCCCACCCATGTTTGAACCAACCCCTTGTTGCGGTTGCTTTCCAGCTTGCTGCAACCCGGGTCACAGCTTCGGAATCCGTGCAGTCCACGATGATCTTCCGTGGGTATTCCTGTGGCTCCAGGGGACAATGCTGGGGGGAACGGCCAGTCCTGGGGACCGCTGATGGCTCCCCCGTATTAAAACAGTTGGAGAAGCTACCCCCGAAGCTGGCCTTGCAACCAGGAAAACCCAGCTGCCAGGTGAACGCCACCAGCATGCAACCGTTCAGTTTGTTGCATCTGGGACTTGACATCTCGGGGTTTTGACTTTTTTTGTTGGCATACGGTGGTTTCTCAAAATAGGGGTTCCCCCAAATCATCCATTATTAACTATTTGTAATAATAAACTAGCCATTTTTCGGGTTCCCTATGGCTTGAGAAACCACCATATTTGTAACACCTGGAGCCATACCCAAGTTGCACTGGGACAACAAACCACAGAAAAACCTGCCGCTGTCTTCACCCAGGAGTGGCGCCGGCACCCGGTCCCGGCGCCCGCGGCGCCCCCGGGGTCTCCTTGGACTCGGTGAAGTCGGTGAAGGCATCGAGGTCCACGTCTGACACGGCGACCTCCGAAGCGGCTTTCGCACCTGGTGGCTTCGCGAACTCGGAACCGAACTCCGCAGCTTGGAGCGATGCGATACGTTCCAACGGTCCAGTGGATATGATGGTTTTTCCTATCATTTTAACAGGTTTGTAAAATCATATAATGGTAAATGATAAGAATATAAATAATCATACAATCCAATTCTTTAAATATAAACATGGTATACCCATATCTTTTTTGATAGGGAATTTTCATGGTGAACGATAGTGGTGAAATTGTAATAGTGGATATTTACCGCGGATATGTTGATTTGTTTAGCAGGGAATTATAATGGCAAATGATACGAATCTAAGGTTGATAATGGTAAATAATGAAGAACATATGATGGTTAGCAGGGTATAGTGGTGATTGCTAGGGTACATATTTGATATGTTTATATAAGGGATTCGCTTGTGATTAAAAGTAGGGGATACGGATTGCAACAATTAGCCAACAGACCTATTGATTTGAACATGTAGATGAGTGCTTAATGGTCAATACTAGGGTATGTGATAGTTGATAGTATATGGGAAATGATAGGGTGAAGAAACGTTAATAGAAGGGGGGTTCAAGTTTGGTGATATCATGATTTCTCAGAATAGGGACCCCCCAAAAAAGGTTCATTCCGAGGTTAGGGCTGTTTGATATTGGATGATTTGAGGGTCCTCTATTTTAGATGATGGTGAACAACAGACCTATTGGTATCTTTATGGGATATCTTATCTTTACAAAGGTCGAACCAACAATCATCAAAAAGCTTGGTACCTTCTTGTCAAGCTACATGATGGTTACTACTAGGGTATACTTGTCTAGGGTATATAATATAGTGGAGAATGACGTTGAAGTTTTGACCGATTAGTATCTTCATGGGATGATATCTTTATGAATGGCGAAACAACAACTATTAGGTACCTTCTTATACTGGTACCTTCTTATACTGGTTGGTGGTTCCAACCCCCATGAAAAACATGCCTGTCAACCAACCATATGTTAATAATCACTTGGGAACGTAACAAATATCAATCAAACCACCAACCTGAACTATTACTGTTACTATAAACCTTCGTACCTGCTCTCAAGCTTGACCCGTTCGCCGTTTCTCCAGCTGAGCCAAGCTGGTCCCAGGGCTGCAAGTCATGGGTTGAGCTGCTCCCCATGAAAACCATCACCACAGTCGTCCATCCGACATTGATTCAGCAGGCGCAAGTCTGCCCAGGGTTTGTCTGAAGCTGACAAGTTGACTAAGTTGAATTAATGTTACGCACAGACGCCGTGGTTTGCCCAGAGGGCAAACCACGGTTGTTCCTACCAATTGAACATTGCTCGAAGAATCAGCGAGAAACACCGGCTATACGTAGTGATTTAGGGTTTGGGGTTTTAGGATTTAGGTTTTAGGGTTTTAGGGTTTCGGGTTTCGGGTTTTAGCGTTTTGGGATTTAGGGCTTAGGGCTTCTTGATTCTCAGAGTTTCAAAACAACGCGCCTGCGCAAGGTTTTGAATAGTTGACAAGACTAACTTCTGGGCAGGTCTTGTGCATCCGGGCAAACCATGGAGTCTTGCCGTAATGTTAGATGCACCATCGTTGTAAACCCTTGCACTATGGTAGCTTATCACCCCTCGAAACTACAGTTGTGACTGACACCGTCCCCAGGCTACAACCTATCACCCTCCTGCAACTCAGGCACCATCGAATTTCTTCAGGTCGAGGAAGCCATCGGAGATGTGCCTTGGAGCACCGGTGAACATCCGCCAAGCCATCCTCTCACGTGATGCTTGGGTGGAGAGGCAATTTGTGGCAACACTTGGATGATCATCGCACCTAAGCTACCACGTATGTTCACATTCACCCAAATCATCCCAGCATACGCAGAAGAGGGAGTCGAGTTTGGCAATGTTCAAAGGGAAATACAGTACAGTAAAAATCAAAAAACATCAAAAAACATAGATTGTACTTTCCAGACATTAATATGATTATCAAATATTGCCAAACATATCATGAACAAAAACAGGGAAATATCAAAAAACATCAGATTATGTTGAAAAACACATGTTTAAAAATTCTGCAACAAAATAAAATAAAGATCAAAAAACATCTGCAACAAAATCGCCCCTTCCAGACATTTCCAAATGCCAAACCTGTCGATCCAAGACCTGGATCTTCTGCTGCCATTCTCCCAGGTACTTTTGCAGCTCAGCCAGCGGCAAGCCGTGTTGGGCACACAGCATCTTGTTCCTAGGGCTGTTCGTGCTGGGGATGCTCCAACCGTGGTTGGCCCTTGTGCTCCCCGGTGAAAAACCATGCTTGACCCGACTGTGCTTCCCAGTTATACCTTCTGAAAAGCTGATTGGACCCTGAAATTCTGTCCCTTCTGTATAGTCTCCCAAAGCATTTGGAGCACTAGGGGATGGCTAAGTGTGGGGCCAAGAGTAAACCAGTGTTCACTTATATACCGGAGTTCATGCATGTTTATACTATGACCATGTCAAGGTTTTGCTGATCACGGTACTGCAAACTGGTTTCTTGGTACGGATCGACATCCAATAGAGCAAGCTCTAAATTATGACTGTTAAATTGACATAAATTGACAAGTGATGGGACACAATGAGATGGTTTATCATGATTCATTGATGTTTGAATCGCGGGCGGAAGAAAACCAATTCCTCTATCCGTCCAGGCTTTTTTCTGCAGGGATATATACAATGGGGATTTCACCCTTCAGGCATCTTTAGCCACCTTTTCATGGTGGAAACATGTGGAAACCATTGGGTTTGGGGTGAAGGATTTATGGACACACCCGCAATATCACCAAAAGAAGTGTCGACACATATGGTGTATATGCTGAATGAGCGGTTTTCCTGAGGATCGTGTTTAGCGTTTTCAGGTGTTTCGAGTCGTGACTTGGTGTTCATCTTTCCTATTGATAGTTAAACGTTGACATGGATCTCCCTTCGCTAGCCAGCTACGGTGGTATCCAACCCCTATTAGCCCCTATAAACCGTAAACCCTAAACCCTAGAACCCCAAACCCCCTTTGTCCCCAATTAGAAGATCTTGATCACACCTAACTGATCGATATGTCGGACAGCACCACTCTCGTCCCAGCTTCTCATCACACAGGGCTCGGAGATCGATGGTGAGGTACTGCACTTCTCGCATGGAGGGCAGCGAAAAGTCGCGGCCCTCGTTGCTTTCCTCGGGCCAAGGAAAAAGGGGAGCGGGCTACGAGGTGGACAAGTACCAGTAGTTATGGTAGGTAAAACCAGCTGGTTATAAATGGCTATACTGGCTATAATAATGGCTATACTGGCTATAATAATGGCTAAAATGGCTATAGCATTAGCAAAAAATGGTTACAATGGCTTCAACATGATAAATAGCCACTATTCTTTTCATAATAATGGCTACAATGGCTCATCAACCAACCTACACCCAGGAGGGCCCACCTTGTTCGCATCAAAAAATGCGGCACTTTGCGAATGTTAGAGAAACCTTGATTTGATCAAGTCTGCTTGCAAAACTTTAGCATAGGCTATCCTATGAATACGGCAATGTGTCTTAAGATTTAAGTATATAACCAACCGCCAGAAGCAATTCATCAAAGATTACCACATCAGTTGGTATGGTTGGGGTATTAGGCCACGCTGGATCCACGAAGATTGTTAGTGAACATCCCCTTTTACAAACCATCCATGAACCAAAATCTGCCACCACCATCAATCAATATCCACCAAATTCAACCAAGCATCATCCAACCATCCACCAACCATCATCCAACCATCAAGCAACCATCCACCAAACATCAACCAACCATCCACCAACCATCAACCAACCATCCACCAACCATCATCCAACCATCCACCAACCATCCACCAACCATCATCCAACCATCAACCATCAACCACTCCCAACCAACCATCCACCAACCATCATCCAACCATCAACCATCAACCACTCCCAGCCAACCATCCACCAACCATCATCCAACCATCCACCAACCATCATCCAACCATCAAGCAACCATCCACCAACCATCAACCAACCATCCATGAACCAACCATCCACCAACCATCACCCAACCATCCACCAACCATCATCCAACCATCAAGCAACCATCCACCAACCATCAACCAACCATCCACCAACCATCCACCAACCATCCACCAACCATCCACCAACCATCATCCAACCATCATCCAACCATCAACCATCAACCACTCCCAACCAACCATAAGCCATCCGTCACCGCTCGTGAAGCCTCGCATCCCATGCCTTCAGCTTCTCCAGGAAGGCAGAACCCACTCGTCCGCTGCCGATCCTCGGTGAGGTCATCCACCCAAGCTTCAAGGATGGTCCCTAGCAGTAGCCATAGCGGTTGGTGAACAGAACTACAAAGTGGACCCCCAACCACTGAACTAAGTTGGGTTATAACTCCTATAACTGGTAGAATTCACCCTAGTTAGATGAGTTATAAACCAACTTGTAAATGGTTGGGGGCCGACATTGTACAAAAGTGATGCTTCGAACTTGTTCCCATGCTGATTGAAATATGTAAAGTGATGGTCACTATGAACCAATGGTCCTGATGGTTCTATCAAAATAGTCGGATGATGATTACAAGGTGGCCCTCCACCAGTTATAACTTGATTTATAGAGTGATTTACCTTAGCTATATCTACCTTAAATGCTGTTTACCCTAGTTATAACCCAACGGCTATAGCTGATTAGGGGCCAAGCTTGTAGGGTAACTATCAGGCAAGTGGTACATGTAACCAGATTGTTAGGTAGGTTCGAACCCAATTCTTATTTACCTGGAGTCCATATGCCCTATGCTTCCAGGCTTCTATGAAATAGGGGCTGGTAGCCGACCCCAGATACAACAAACTCGTACAAACCAGGTACCTGGTTACCAGCCCCGATTTCATTGCAAATGGAAGGGTAGGGAGTGATCTTGGAGTGACTGGTTTCATCACTTAAGCATTGTTTTGCCATTCCTCAATTGATTGTGATCAACAATTTTAAATTTTATCTACCAGCAACCACAATTGAGCATCAGCCAAGAAAAACATCATTCAGGTAGCTATCATTTTCCAGTAATTACGAACCAACCTGCCATCAATTAAGAACCCATGTATGAACTTCAACTAGCCAACATTCACCAGCTGTCCGTCAAAACAACCCATGTAGCTCATCTTGTGCCAAGTCTGTAAAACAGGGACAGTGACAGAAACAATGTGAAACAACTTAACAATGCAGTATGACAAATTATGGTGAATATGCAGTTGTCAAAACTGTTCGACGGGAAGACCTGTATATAGGTATATTTACACTCCGATAAACCAACCTGAAGTGGAAAGTCCACCATTCATACATGCTTCGCCTATCCCAAACATGGTGATGTTCGGTTTAGCTTTTTAGCTCCAAGCTTAGTTTACCAAAGGGTCTGTAGGAAGCCAAACTTGCATCTGTTAATCAATGCACGGTGGCTCCGGGACGAATCCGAAAAAGTGCCCATGTCACCATGTGATGTTCCAAGAACACGTCGAAAATCATGTTGCAGAGCTAAATCTAGGTCAATTCTCATGTCAGAATGCAGGGCGGATGGAATCAGATTGTCACAACATGTCAAAAATATGTCCAGCGGAAGGTAGAAACACATACCAAATATCAGGAAATTCATTATGATGATCGACATAGGATGCAATACATCGAATAAGATCTGTCAGAAAATTGTATACGTGTGTATTTTTAGATCTGGAACGCTCTAACTGCAAGATGACATTGCACCTCAGTAACTATAGTAGCATGATGTCAGCATTCAAACTGGTGAAAAAAAACAACTCGGTGAAATTGCTTGTTGCCCAACAAAGCCAAACCAACCAGCCCAAACCAATAGACCTAACTGAACCCAACCTCCGAACCCAACCAACCACCCCAACCACCCCAACCACCCCAACCACCCCAACCACCCCAATCCAAGTGCCCTTTACCAAGCGCACCCACCCCTGCCCACCCCACAGCTCCCCCCGTGCCAAGTCTCACACTGACAGAGACACAGCTCTCCTTGAGGAGAAATGCGTCATGGGTCGCCTTCAACGCAAGCCTCGCGTCGCGGGATCCCAAGGGCATGGTACAAGGGACCAGGTATCCCCACTGAGCTTCACCGGGGCTTGGCCAACGGCTTACAGAGGGAGACTATCCCAGGGATTGTCCACTTGGCTTCACATCTGGGCAACTAATAGGCAATTTGGGTATAGCAATGGGTAATCTTAACCAACTTTTAAAGTTTGGGGGCCCCGCCTCTCTACTACAAATATGGCCCAAGAGATACACGTTTGATGAGGGTTTGCATACTAAGGCAATGCATAGTTTTAACACAAAAGTCGAGCAACAAGCCTGACATTAAAGATAGTTAAACGAGAAAATCATTCTTAAGGCTCATTCATACGGTAGAGTGAGACCAAAATAGCTCAAGTTATGTGGTTTCCCAAAATTGCTCATGAGGTTAGCAAGCAAATTTGCAAACCATATGAGTATTCGGCTTCCTGATTCAACATTGCTCATGCCATGGCTGTTGTCTCTGCTGTGGTCCCAGCAATGCAACTGGTACGGACGTCAGCATGTACACGCAAGCAACCAACCAGCCAGCCAACCGTCGAACCAAACACCCAATCAGCCAAACAACCACCAACGAGTGTTCCACCGCTCAAATGTGGTGAGACATTTGATGGTTGGCTCAATAAGATTCACATGATTCTATCCCCTCGCATTTGCGGGTGAGCCAAGACGGACATGATGTTTGGTTCCTAGCTCTTAACTGGTGTTCATGGTCTCACATGTATTTTGCATGGTTGGATATGTTTGATTGAGTAAGTACCGCAGACAAAAATAGGACCATAGCTACAACCAACTGGCTTCTCAGGATCCAATTGCTCCACCATTAGCTCCTTTTGCTTCATCACAGTAAGATGTGGATACGACTTCGCAGGGTAATGAATCGTGACAAAACGGATCACAGGGTCTCAGAATCGGCTCCTTCAGCCAGGCACTGTGATATCTTCAGGATCACAACTAAGGCATCAAAACTTCCTGGAAATCTGGAACCGAGCCATCCACACCTACTAACTGGCCATGGCCAAGCACCAGCAGCAAGGGACACCACCAGGGCCGGGCGTCCAACCCCGCGCCAAGCTGCCCCAATTCTTCTCGGGAGACCACGGCTGAGATGTTCCTCTCGGAGGAGCCCTGAGCGATGGCCACCTTGGTGGGCCCAAAAGTTTCCGATAAAAACGGTGGGATTTCTAAGGGAGTGCTCCAGGAAAATAAGCGGATAGAGATTACTACCGAGAAATGATTTCCTTTCTAAATTGGGAAATATCAAATAGTGCTCCCTTTTTCTTTCCTCTAGCACCCCTATAGGTTTCTGAGGGAGTAGACTGGTTGGTAGTCAGGATCTGTAGGAATCAGGCTGGTTAGTAGGTTAGTGATAAAAATCTATGGGGATTAGACTAGTGAGTCATAATGACTGGTTGATATGACTGGTTAATATGACTGGTTAGAAAAGGGATTAGGGTTAGAAAATATGACTGCTTAATATGACCAGGTTTCTAAGGGAGTAGACTGGTTGGTAATACTACAGAGTGGAACCCCCCAGTTATGGTTCATAAGCCATTTAACTAGAGTAATAAAAATCTATAGGGATTAGACTGGTTAGTAGTCACTATAGGGATTGGACTGGTTAGTAGTCAGGATCTATAGGGATTGGACTGGTTAGTAATATAAATCTATAGGGATCAAACTCGTTAGAAATAAACATCTATAGGGATTAGACTGGTTAGAAGTAATACAGAGTGGTACCCCCTCAGTCATAAGATGGTTAAGAAGCCATAAAGCTAGAGTTATATCTACCAGGTAGTTGCTCTAGTTATGAACTAAGTTAGCTAAGTAGGGGGTACCGTTCTGTAGAGATTAGTAGGGGATAATCACCAGCAATAACAGTTCAACAAGTGCTAGTTGGTGGTTTCTCAGAATAGGGGTAGCCCTCAATCATCCAGTTCATCAACCATTCATGGCAATAAACCATCCAGTTTTCGGAGTTCTCTATTTCGAGAAACCACCAAATGGAACGCCTCAGTTATTATCCACTTTATTAGTCATTCATGTTCGCAAGCCAACCATAACTTGGGGGTACCCAAACTGGCTAAAGAACCATACTGGATACATGGCCAGCTGGTGCCATGGCGCCGAAGCACCGACGCATGTCACCTTCCCAGCCGCTTCCGGCCCCTCCGAGGGACAATGTTTACCTTGGATTGGCCCAAGCCATTGAAGAATCGGCCGGAGATACCCGCGTAGTTCTTCCTGGGCAAGGCATGGGTTGATCAAGCCATGAATGGGGTGGGCGCTTCGATATCTGGTTGGTGGTACCCCTATGAAACATATTACTTAATCAACCAAACATCTCTAAATAACGAAGGAAGTCAAAAATGCTAAAAAACACCAACTAGATATGCTTGACCATCTATCAACCATTCATCAACCATTGATTAACCATTGGTTAGCCATTCATCAATCATCACAAAGCTACGGTAAACCACCAGGTAAATGCCGGGTGCCATTCTGCCAAGATCTGCCAAGTGTCATGCCTTCACCAATGACGGCCAAAATGCTGAGGTCCTCCATGAGATTTGCTCGGGTTTCCTAGCAGCAGCTGGGAGGTTCAGCGGGTGTGAGCACCATTGAGCCATCAGTTCGACATCATTGAACCATCAACTAACCATGATGCGACCCTAAACTAACCATCGTCCGAGTGTTATTATAGAACCACCACGACCATTGGTTCGTAGTGACCGTCACTTTAAATCTTTCAATCATCATTGTAACGAGTTCGAAGCATCAGTTAGCACATATCTAATCATCAAAAAGTCATAGTAGCCATCAGTCAATCACATTTAATCAATTGGATGGCTGGCAACTAATGATTACAATGATCATGTTTCCATCCTCCAACCATATTTTTCTTCATCAAGCATATTTCAGCATGATCTAACCATCAAATTATTCTCACAACCGTCATTTAACCACTATTTTTGTTGGTTCAATGACCATTGAATCATTATTAGCCATCAGTCAACCATCATTGAACCATCAATGAACTATATGGGATCATTGTATAATATTGCAATTATCTATCTATTATGTATATATTTCTTACCATGGCTTGAGCCATGAAGAGGTTGAATCCATGTTGTTTATGCAATATCATTGGTACATTTTTGGTTCAGCCATAGTCATGGACCATATGAATTGGTTTATGAAACATTGTTCAAACCCATAATAAAACTATATATGTATATAACCCCATTTCGAAACATTATTCAACCCCCCTACTATTATTAACCACTAGAGTCCCTCATAAAACCAAAACGACTTTTATGTATTACTAAACGGAAGTAAGCAAGACCCCCTATGTCATCTTTTTATGTTGCAATTGAAAAGATTGTCATGAAAATGGGCGACGTCGATTCTCAGTAATTCCAACATGTTCACTCAAAACTGTCGGTGCTAGTGCTTGAGGTACCCTATTCGAACCCTCATAGTATCGCAACAAAGCAGAAGAAACCAAAAAGGGATAAGCATTCAAGTGTTGAAGGCAACCGTGGCCATTGGCTGGCCCTGGGCATCTTTTGGTGGACTTTAGACGTCGTTTTGACGTCGTTTTGGATGTCGTTTTTTGCAGCCGACTTTTTATAGATAGTAGCTCCCCATGATCAAGAAAAAAACAAACGCTTTTTTTGAAGTCCACCCTACGTCGTTCTGCAGCTAACTACGCATCCACCTCAAAACCTCACCGCCAAATTTGAACTACAGTAAATCCACGCGGCTGCTATAAAACATTCTTCAACCTCCCCTACTATTACCATCTATCAACCACTACTAGTACTATTATTAACCACATTTAACCACTACTACTATTAACATCTATCACTCACTATAGTCCCTTTTAAAACCACATAAAACCACGATATGGATCCACCCAAGCCATGGCTGCGAGCTGTGCCCTGCACAAGGCGACAAGTTTCAGCGTTCCGAGCGATCTCTAGCTGGAAGGCAGCTTCGACAGCCTGGTGCTGGACGGGTTGATCCAGATCTGCGTCGGTCAGTTCTCCTAGGAGAACCGGCTACAACGGACCATGCATGAGAGATCCAAGATGATCCAACTCGCAATATACCACTTCCTTCAATTTTACCATGAACGCATGGTGATTCACCATCAAACAAAGGGGGAACTTATCAACTCCTGCTAAATCCCCCACTGATGTGAAACGAATGGGTTACAGCAAGCTGGATAATTGACCCTCCACTGCTTTTCTCAATTGAGACTCAGTATCAGCATGAGCATAGAAATGCAAAGCTGCTTTAAATCAGTTCTGAGTGCAACTTGGAACACAAAAAACACTTGGAACTTGTTGAGATCCCAACTATCAGCACCCATGGAGATGCCCTGAGATATTTAGCATGGTTTCTCAAGCCAGTTTGGGAACCCAGGAACCCCAAAAACTGGTTGGTTTAGTATTGTAAATGGTAAATTAGTAAAGGATGATTTAGGGGTACCCCTAATTTGAGAACCCAGGCATGGGATGATTTTTTTGTCGGAGCCGCCATTAGATCGGTGGATTCATGAGCTGGTGATCACTGATCACCAAAGATTTCTGCGATGAAGCTGGTTGATAAAAGGGTATCGCGGCATAACAACCAACAATATCCAGAAATTGCTCAGGTATGAGTTGAATTGCAATCAATTTCAACTAGTTCGATCTACTTGTGTCATCTTGCAATTCCAACATCTGAAAGGATAAAGAAATGAACCATAGATGGCCAACGGTACAAGAAACAACTTTGAGTTGCTAACTTACGATGGTTGCTTCAAATCTTGCACAGCACTCGGCACTCGATCCATAGAAGTCACATCTCCAACTGCATCCACGGCGGCACCGCCGCATCCCCGCCTGCAGTGCGATGGGACCATCGGTGTTGGCCACAGCAACAGAGATGGAGTGCTCGGAGGAGCCCTGGCAGAACAGTGGCAGCTGGTGGGCGGGGCGAACCAGCAGCTTGTGTACATTAATGACTTGCTGCATGATGGAGTACCAAAAACTTGCAGTGCCAGAAAGGATGGATGGGAACATTTACTGGCCAAATTATGAGTGATTGTTGTGACTTTCAATGCCCCATAGTGTACTTTCAACATCTTTCAACAATCAGATCATCAAACAATCTAAAAGATCCAGCGACGAGAGGTGAGAGTAGTTCACAAGCTACATCAGAACTCAGCAATGTATCTCTTGACGAGCAAACAATGATTTCAATGACAGGTTAACTGGTCTGAATTAGGGGTTCTCAACCGTGGCCTTTCTCGTTGTAGCTGTTGTTGGTCTTGTCGGCTGTGCCCCCTGAGTCAGATCAACAATTAATCATCGAAGATCAACAATCATTTCTTTTGATAAACAAGTTAGTTAGTTCAAACCAACATATCCTTCATCATTGATATCAACATGGTCAAATATCATGGAGCTATAGCAGAGTATAAGACTCATGGTTGCATAGTTGCATAATCTGTTGTTCACATAGTTAAAATCAAGCTGCTGCAGTTGGTCCTCCTGAGGTCCCCAAAAGTTGAAGCGGCCCCTGGTTGTGACATGAACAACTCCCCGGGAGGTCTTCCTTCATAGCAGCAACGGTTGTTGACTTCCAGCCTGGGGTGGTGCTGACAATAGTGCTTAGTGTTTGGGTGATTTCACGAGATTGCTCACTCAAGGCTTATCACCAGCAGAAACAGCAAATTTTGAATATGTTTGGTCGTATCATGATGTCATGATGGATGTGTCCTGGACTGGATAACCCAACTCTTACCTTACTTGAAACTGGGTGCTACGACCCACTGGCTACCAGTGGGACGAAATTAAAACTGTGAGCTGTGACAAAAATCTGAAGACGGTGGGAAATGTTGGACATGGGCAGCTTCATAGCACACAAAATAATCAAGCCAACTGCTTCTTCGACGACCCAAGATTAGTTGAATGCATTGCCGCTGGTCGTTGGTGAACTATAAAGGTCATACGAGTACTGATCAAAAACATGCAATTCATGAGGATGGCAGTTGTGATGATGATGTTGATGATGATGATGATGGTGATGACGATTGAACACAAACACAGTAGCTGGGTGATATCGCCAGTACGGAACCCACAACATACGGGATTTACATGGATTTACAATCAGTGCAGCATTTGCCTTTGAAATATGAACATGCCTAAACACGCACGCACATATATATTTACAAGTCGATATATTTACAAGTCAGTCTGAACGATCATACACACATATAAATTCTAAGATCAGTACACACATGTACACACTGATCAAAATTGAACACATTTGAACACACATGTACACAAATACAAGCACACACACACATGAACACAAACGAACACATATCACCTAGAGATAGGTTTGCAAAGCATCATCCAAGCACGTGCCGCACCCAGGGCTCACCTGTGAGGTGAGGATGACGTTCACCCCGACGCTGGCCAGGGCCGCCATGAAGCGTTCCGCCACACCGTGGGTTCCTGGCCACGACGAGGCGAGCTTCACCAAGGCAGACCGCTGGCTGAAGAGTTGCTGATGATTGCTGAGAACTTACGATTTGATTTAGGTTATCATCAGCAATCATTGGAACATAGCAATCATCATCAAGTCATAAGTTGCTGATATATGAAATATTGACATATCATATATTAGGTCATGCTGACAACTACTTACGATAGTGATCTAAAGATTGTGCATATTTGATGATCATAGTTATCTAACGAGTTTTCATAAAACAAAACAAAATAAACACAATGCTGATTGTCTTTTATTGAAAGTCATGTTAAGCAGCATATGCTTTTCAGATTTTCAGATTTCGTCTGCGTAGATGGTGGTTTAAAAATGGTTTTGTCGTGGTCATGCACATGTCAAAAAGATGCTAATTGTAAACTATGTTTGACTGGTAACACCGGGTTCGCACCGGAATCATCAGGACCTAAAGAATGGCTGCTGAATGGATAATCGGTATAACGGCTATACATGATTAGATTTTTGTTGCTCTTGGCTATCCGCTGATAATGAACATAGCTGCTAACAGGGGATAATAATCCGGAAGAGTTGGAATCTACCAACTTATTAGATAGGACCATATGTGATCGTCCAGCCTAACACGACACCCAGTGAGTGTCCAATGAAAATATTCATCTTTGACTTGGGAAACTGCCCTTTTTCACGGTACGCACACACAAGATCCATGGACACACGGTTCGTCGCACTGATTGAAGGTGTACATTCCCATCGCTCGAAACAACGCAGTTGTGAAATCAATCATTGATCACCGCACACAGGCAAAAAACAGCAAATGTACAGCTGAAGCACGAAGGTGCACACAGCACTTGGGTCCTACCTTAGGAAATGAAGAAAGAATCAAGCATACCAAGTATGAACTCTATAGATCACCAGTTGTCCCTGGACGCCACGCTGTCCCAGGCACCCATGAAGGATGTCCCGGTGATGGTGATGAGGCTCACCTTCCTCATAAGTCGCGCACTGTTGGTGACTGATTCCAAAGCAGCATTCACTACAACCATATGGCCATGGGTAAATTTTAACCAATCAACTTAAATGGGTGGTAGTTCACACCCCAACAACCCGACAGCTTTACAAGTTTGGCCATGGGATGTGAACAGCCGACATACAAAGTATATTGACCCAAGGACATGTAATTAGTTATCATATATGTATGTGTATATATATATATAAGTAACGGTAATGTCTCAGGTGACTGGTACAGTAAGCGGGATGAAACATACTTTTTGATACAGACTCAGCAAGCAACGTCATGAAGTATCGGAACATAGGCATACAAACGTTGAGCATTCGACTGGTTCATGGTGACTTTAGCTTGAAGCTTGAAGCATCAACACCGACACCATAAGTTGAATGACCATCCCCTGGTTTGACCAACGCCGGCAGCTAGAGTCTCCATGAGTCGTTTCTGATTGCCGGAGCGATATCCGGTGGTGAGGATCACTTGATAAATGATGATCAAACTCTGGGAACAAACTTGGCCTTGGAGGTGGAAAAACCATCATTACCTCATGGTTTTCCATGGTTTTCCACGGTTTTCCTTAGAAATTTGTCATTTTCAGCTTCCAAATTCATTTGGCTACTTACCTAACGCTTAGCGATGATTGTCAATGGTTTTCCTTTAAATGTTTAGCTTCCAAGCTCATTTACCAGCAGGTATACGACATGAACCGCTGCTGATGGTAACTGAATTTATAGGCGGCCAACGCTGTTCACCAGGAGTGATCACGCGTTCTTCCATCAGCACATCGAATTCCATGATCAACACAACTAGTTGGTTCTCAAGTTTTAGGGGTACCCCCAACTGATCCAATATTAACAGTTTATAGGGTTTTAAAACAGCCATTTTTGAGGTTTCTCTATTTTGAGAAACCACCATGATATTAGTTATTGTTCATCAGAAAACCAACAATAAGTTTGTGTTTTCCCACTATTTTCAGGAGAAACCACCAATTAGGTGTCTTCAATACCAAGCGTCACAAAAGGATATCATCATCCATCCTGATCAACCATGAATAGCCATCAGGCCAATAGTCAAACTTGTTGACCGTCATTGAGTACCTATCATCATTTGGAACACCATGACCCTTCATCGGTAGTTTTCAGCCGTTGCATCACGTATCAACAAATCCAAGCCATGAACAAACGTCAGGATCTTTAATTAACCACCGCAAAACCTTATCAACCATCAGTGACCATCATTAATCATGATATCATTCTCGATCATTAAGCATCATTGTCTGCCTTTGATTACCCACGCCGGTCCATGCCTATCAATAACCTTGCTTTTTTAACAGCTAGTAAACATATGTAAACATCAATTTCACCATCTTTCAACAGCTGAGGAACTCAATCGAAGTAATGGCTTTCACGGGCATCTCTTCGTCAATTTCATCGTCCTCGAGCTGCAAGGGGGAACCCCACCCACTGGGTAAAAGATCAGCAAGTGATTTCATGGAAATAAAAAGGGTAGATACATTTTCACCGAGTAAATGACTAATCAAAAGTACTTATCTGATAAGTTTATGGTAGATTCAGGTAGATTCATTAGCTCATAGACCATCCATTTGTTCAACCAACCATTTGTTCATGATTGCTAGAGAAAATAAGAAATGCTTGAAACAACCAGCCAGGATATAGTTGGAAGTTTATGAACTTCTTGATTGCCAAGATTTCGACATACGCAGGTTGAAGGGCAAAAATACGTGTTGTACAGTATGACGGGGGTCTGAATCATGTTGTAGTCTTAACAATGAGTGCTTCCAAATACCAAACCTTCCCAATTCTTGAACCATAACTGCTCAGCCGTTTAGCTTAAACATTTTGTGCACCATTATTTAGATTCATGAAAAACAAAGCATTTAGATTAGCCAGTGTAGATTATGCAACCAGTCAGATTCGTCCACCATCAATGGTAACTAATCATCAAAATGGCTGTGTGACCACTTGGTATCATATCAACTTAGATCATATAACCGGTATGACCCAGTTAGATTCATCATTCATCACCTTTAACCATGCCTCATCAGCCCCACGACCCCCCACCTGATCATCCCAGCGTAAGATCGCATCCCCACGGCCATAGACGCGCGTGCCCGGGTGCGCAGGGTCGAAGACGTTCCTTACGGCGGCAGCCAAGGCACCAGGTGGAAGACCATGGCGGCTATGAAGCAACCATGAACCATGAGCCATGAAGAATTGGGGATTTAAGGTACATATAGATATGAAAAGAATTGAAAAAACATATGAAAAAATATATGAACAAATGTATGAATGAATATATGAAAAAAATGTATGTAGAGATATGTAGAGATGTATCTAAAGACATATTATGTCATTGTGCTCGTGTATATGACAAAGTTCGTAGGGATATTGAAGAACACCAATTGTCACCTTTATATCATCAAAATAAACATTGCAAACCATGCCATGGTGTCACAGTGAAAATATCTATCGACCAAGGTCGTAGGAGTCCCACCATAATCAGCTAGAGCTTCACCATTGCCTGAAAGCTGAAGAAAATGAGATGTCTTCCCTGAAAAATTGTGTACATCACCAAAGTCACCACTCATCCACTCAGAAACCAACCAAACTCCGACCCACCTGAGTATCTCGTACCATTTTCGTATCTCTTCGTGAGCCCTGGCTCCCTACCAGCCCTAGCTCCCTCCCCACCTACCCACCCTCCCCGGCGCCCCAGCGTCTTCACCAGCACCGGGATGCGCTCCTCGATGCACGGCACCATGGCCGAAGGATGCAGCACTTGACCTCCGAAGTACGCCAGCTCCATGGCCTCGTCGAAGGTCATGCCTCAGCACGGGGGAATCCATCGACCGTGCTATGGGGGCTTCCACGTGACGTGTTTCACAATTGGGCTATACCAATAGTGCTATACCAATAGTTGGGTTATAATATTATAATATAGTAGGGTTATACTAATTGATAATAGGTGCTATACCAAGTGATAATAGTAGGATTGCTGTTATTTATTGTAATCACTATTGATATTATACTATTGACATAATAATTATACGAATAGTAGGGTGAAAAACAGCACAATGGAGCTCGCTATTGATTCAGCATCAAACCTATTGGTGAAAATCACGAAAACCTATTGGGCTATACGAATAGAACCGGATTGTAATCATAGCAAGTCAATAAGTAATAGTAGGGCTATATCTGATAGTAGGGGTATACCAAGTGAGAATAGTAGGGTTAATAATGAGTCAAATAGCAGAGAGATCGATTGAAAACAATGATACTCATAGCAAATAGATCATGGGTTACATCAATTGATAGATGAGAATGATCACAACGATTATTCAGAACAATATTAATAACATAATAGCTGGTTATATTCACAACGGCTGTGATGAAAGATAATAATAGTAGGGTTCATAATGGGTCTGTTGTGGTTTCATCGTAGGGAGATAGGTATGGGTTAATCCACCGAACGTTAGGTTAATAGTGAGGAGATAATCCCGTCTATTGGGGGTTGAATAGTAGGGATATGACTGTTGTAGTCAACAACAATGATGATGATGATGATGATGATGATGATGATGATGATGATTCATGATAGGTGATTCATGATAGGTGATCGTGTACTGTGTATAGTTATCTCTATATTCTCTCTGTAGGTGGTGCATCCATAGTACACCTAGTCGGAATCTCTCAAATTTGCGAATACGCACAAGGGATCACAAAGGCTACATCCTCTTTGGGAACCAATTTTGTAGGTTCTATATCTGAATATTGGCTTATCTTGGGTATACCGAACATGCTGAGTACTGGCCAACCATAGTGTCTACTGGCCGTTGGTAAAAAAGTAAACCCTCGAGAAATATACAAGGAGTTATGAGGAGATAAGCAACGAATAAGGACAAGGACAGATGATGACTGATGGCCAAAAGGAACATCAATCCCACTACAAGTGTCAAAATCAATTCATTAATACAATTTGCAGACTGACAAAATTACAAAGTGCCGAACGGAACTTGCAAACAACACGTTGAGCATCAAATTCTGACATCACAACCTGCTGACAGGATTCTTTGATTAGGCTGTGGGTCCAAACCCTGTGGCCTGGGTGTAACATCATGAACCATTGGTTTTCTCCATTATTGTTGATTATCATTCCCCATAGACCCAGAGCCATTGACCATCAAATGTGTCAATCAACTCAACCCTTTGAGACTTAACCATCCCCTTGACCATCCCCTTAACCACTTCAGACCCATAGCCATTGACCATCAAACGTGTCAATCAACTCAACCACTTCACCATCATCAACCAGCAACCAGCTGCCCATCAAAGAGGTGCCTACGGCAGCGCAGGTGCCAAGCTGCTGTTGATGGGAAACGCTTCAGGGACTTGCCTGGGATCTGCGGTGTAAACTCCGCTGACGTTCTTCCAAAATGTCACCTGAGCGGAACGTACTAAGCTGGGACCAGTGAGGTCAAATGGTGACTGGAAGTGGCAAGAACGAGTGATTTGTTGCAAGAACTATTGATTAATTATTTGATACGATTGATACGATCTGACCGGAAATACATCACTTTTTGTTACTGTGGAAGTTGACTCAGGTTGACCGGTACCGTTGTGTTGATCTGGTGTTTAATCAACCTAGGTCCTGCTGCTTTGGTGCTGTTGCTCCGCCCCTGTGGGCCGGAGGAATGACATGGTTCACCTACTGCTTTCGCTGCAAGCGTTGAAAGGACTTCTGGGTAGCAGCGGTACTGCAAATTGAGCTTCTGTGTGACTGCGTCAGCTTGTATTTTGATATGATCTCACAACAAATTGCTTCAGAAAGTAGCCAGGTCGACATGTAAACATGAGAACAAATGAGAACACAAGAAAAGCGACTGGAACCACTAGTTGTGTTCTGTAGCCAGTCTCTTTTGTAGCCAGAACTATTTTGTTGGTACTGGAGCTTGGTACTAATGACAACTAATGTATGCTTTCATTCAAGTTGCCTTCAACCATGAACCAAAAGTACTGGAGCCTGGTACTGGTAGAAACAAAAAATGGTCAGTGCAAAGCATAAGCCATGTGCTGTCTGCTCCCAGATAAAACCCATACGTCAACTGATGCACTACGCAACATGTCATTCAGTGCGTGTTCTCCATGTAGAAGCATACTATTCAAACACACACGCACACACAATTCACTTGTTCATACAATGAATGAAGTGTTTTGGATTGTGCTGTTGGCGACCCTTGCTATTACCATGTCAATACTAGAAATGACTGAAAACAGCAATCATTTCCCAGCTCTGAGCTGACCCAAGTTAACCATTGACGATCAACCATAATCAACATTTATCAACCATCATCAGGCACCATCAACCATCACGAACCATCATTAAGCCAAGCATCAACCATCATCATCAACCGTCATCAACCATCATCAACCATCATCAACCATCACCATCCATCATCAACCATAATCAACCACATTGAAGCTGCTGATTTTTCTCCCTCCAAACCGCATCGAGGCGCATTGGAAGCATCTAAGATCTTGGCAAAAATGGTTGCCTGAGCAGCTGGCAGTGTCGTCACTTCGGGGTCGGTGCCACCTGACTCTGGTGTGTTCCTGGTGATGGCATGGTGATCCCCAGCATCCCGAAGCTATCATTCTTTGAGGGGTGGCAAACCGTCAATTTCTCGCGTTCATAGTTCAGCTTTCTGATCCCTGACCACATGGACAATGCAAAGCTATTTTCGCTGCAAGTTTCTAGTGGAAGAAAACGACGATTCCATGAAAAAAGTCTCATGCAGAACCTCACGGCCACACTATCACTGCAAATGGGTATGTGCATGTATGTGCCAAAATAGGGTAACAATAACCGGCCGTAAACTGATCATTGACTAGGAAACCATTGATTTTCAGGCACCACTATGTTGGCACCTACCTAAATCTATGCAAATCTATCCAATCAGAAGGTGCTAAAAGGTGGCCCAGTCTGCATACTCAAAGCCAAATCTGTCCAGTGAAACACGAAATCACTGGTGTAGCTGCGGATATGCCAGGGGATCTGTAGGGCAGCTAATTTGCTGCCCATGTTTTGGGGATTAGTTTATCTATAGTAGTTGATAATAAAACCAGCTCGTTTCATCGAATGTTTTTTTCATGATGCACCCACAAAAAACGGGTGGCTTCCCTACAAATAATGGCTACTATTGGATGGTTAGTACCCCTGCAACCCCCAAGCTGATCCGTGCTTTCCCCATCAGAAATGACCATGACTTTGGGGTACAACTGATGGACAGACCCGTAATGACCATTGTTGACCATTACAACCTGTGTTTTCTGAATAATGTGGCAATTATAAGGGTTGTCAATTAGTTGCAATGCTTTGAAATGATCATTCCTGACCATTATACCTAATTAGCGACCTCTATGACATTGTTGTAACCACTATGAACTGGTTGGTGGTTTCAACCCCTATAAAACATATTTGTCAACCAACCATTTGTTAATAAAGAATAGGGAAAATAACAAATGTTTCAAACCACCAACCAGTGAACCAGTATTAACCACCAATAAACCAGTGGTCAAAGCCCACCCAGCGAGACTAGCTGCTATCTGGCTGAGCACCGGAGCCGAACTCTCCAAGACACCGAGTAATCGGAGCCACTTCGCTTCAGTGTGGTGGGCCGTCCAGACATTGTGCTGCACACGAAACCAGTGATGATGACAAAGGGGCAGCCATCCTGAGGCACACGTGGCATGATTCCTGGCACAGATCTGAGCTTGATGCAGTAGGAGAATCAACACAGATTCATGGAGTAAGGTGCACGGATCTCCCTAGAACATTACCCAAACTCAACAAACCTATAACTGTCAGGCGTTTTGTTTTTCAAGCACATCAAAACCGCAACACATTGATCACTGATTTAGCTTTGGGTCTCTGCATTCCCGCATATTGCCATTGCAGCATTAGTTTTCTGTTACTGGCAGATCCTTTTATCAATAAACCACTCCCAGTTTACCTTAAATAGCTGCTGGTTTGTCCCAAATATAGGGGGTGTGTTGATATGGATCTGGCATCATTGCTTTTTACACTCGTGGTCACAACAGTATCACGATCTTTCAATCAATCAAGATCAATCAACCAACCATAACCAACCCACCAACCTACCAGCCAGCCAACCAACTCTCTGTGCAATGAAGATTCTTTGTCGGCCATGTTGTTCCTCGGAACAGGCAGCTTGTGTCAGCTGAAACGCTACGGCATGGGGAGTGACTCAGACTATTTTTCAAAAGAGGGTCCCTAGAACGAGTGAGACAACATACAGTAACAAAACTAATGAGTCCATACTGCTTTGCGAACTTTTCAGCTTCAAAGAAGAGACGCACACTTCGCTTTTTCTCATGACTAATGGATCAAATTTGGCATACAGCTTTTCTCATAAATCAAGAACCAGTAACTGAAATTGGGGTTTTCACGCTCATGCATCCATAACAACATCTTTCGGGGTTGCTTTACATTGCTTAGCAATTACCGTAATATGGTTTCGCATTGCTTAACAACTGATGTCCATAATATGGCCACTGTAAAACCAATAGTTGTTCTTGGGAAGTCCTTTCTGTGCGGTGATTCTAGATCCTACACATAGGCAAAGCAATGCGCAGGGCGAATCCAAATGAACTGTAAAGCTATTTGCATGTATTACCTGTGTATATCATATCGCTATGTCGCACGTTTGCATATTTAGATCATACAACGTGATGTAAAAATACGGCTGGGGTTTTCAATAAACGGGGTGAGTTCCAGCACCAAATTTCCAAGGGCACACCACAAAGACCTTAACTGCAACACCAATTGATTTGGTGGTTTCTCAAAATAGGGGTACCCCTAAATCATCCATTTATAGTCATTTAGTAGCACTAAACCAACCATAACTTGGGGGTCCCATATGGCTTGAGAAACCACCATTTCTGCAAGGGGTCTCTTCAACCTGGGGGGAAGGGATACTACCTGGCTCTTCCGCAGGTCTGAGGGAAGGCTGTGGCGCTCACCATCATCTCACAAGTCAGCAATGGTGCCTTGCAAAGTGCATAGTGAGCCCGTGCTAACCATCAAGCAACAGCAATCAAGTAGGGTCTTATGTTCATGATATGGATCTTTCTCAAGTTATTGACTGTAGTTAATAAACAAACCATTTTTGGGGGTTCCTCTATTGGCGTTGCCAGTTGATCAAAAGTAGAATCGCTTTTGAGTGACCGCGGTGAAGAAGATCTCCCTCCCTAAAAAAGAAACATTGTTGCACATTCCCGCTTTTGTGAGTCATTACGACAATCAACTCAAATGCGTAAATCATTTGTGGTAAGCTGCTTGTGTGTTCCACGTCTCCTAAATGGATCAAAATGGCTGGATATGGTTCATGACCATTACCATTGCTGTCACCAATATGAATCATGAGAAACCAATTCCATCACATTCCATGTGGGCAATTAATCAACCACCATCTGTTTGTGTCAGGTGCTTTTGTCCCCCAACAGGTATGACATGCACTACGTTAAAATTGAGCCCATGTTCCTGCAGCTGGGCGACCATCATTTACCATGAATCGACCTTCTATTAATCAACTAACGATTAGCTCACCATTCATGAACTACCATTGTATACCTAAATTTCATTACTCAAAAAATACATCACCTATTCAACTCTTCAATTAAGCATTAATAACCATTAATCAACCCATCATCCTCACCGTTCACCAACCACAGCGCTGTGCCGTGGCTAGGCGCTGCCACCATCGCTGCAAACGCTCGGAGGATTCGTCCCAGAAGGGCTCAATGGTGTCCTTGGCCAGCTGGGTTGATTCATGGTTAATGGTTGATGTATAGTTTGTTGGAGTTCATTCTGGTTCAATGATTGGTATTTCTATTTTGGCAATATGATTCAAATGGCTGGATCTAGGGTTGATGAACATAGTGCTCGGTGAGAGATTGACAGAACCAATACCAGGCAGCAAAACAAAGGCGCTGAACATGTAGGAATTATTCTGCACGAATATTGTCCAAATTACACACATCTACATACTCATAACTACACAAAGAAACCAAGATACATGTACTAATCGAAGTGAAAAAGGTACAAGTACCTATAAATATAAATATAAATATAAATATAAAAATGTATGTGTATATATATATATATATGTATGTGTATATATAAATATTTATATATATATATATATACATATACATATATATATATACACCTACCATTTGGTCACACATGGTTACGCCACTCCTTGTAGCTCCATCTCCTTAGCTCCCCCGGTTACGCGGAATAGGAAAGACCCTCCTCACCAGGCCCGAGACTCCATGGCGGTGCCCTTCTCACCAAGGCCTGGAGGGGTTCAGCAATGCGCTTCCATGGTGATTCCATGTCATACGGCAAGCCATAGGTTGCTGCCATGATGGTTGCCATGGTGGTTGCCATGGTGAGAGGAAAACTTGGCGGAACATTGGGGATACAAATTGACTCATTTCACGAAGACTGTGCCATACTCATAGCGTTGCGTTGTTTGATGTTTGGTTTGATCAAGCCGGGTCATCGTCCTCTGAAACGCGGGACCGGTGCTTCCTATCCTGGAAGATGAACAACCGGCAAGGGTTATCTTGACAATGTGCTCAAGTAGAGGAACTGTCTGTCGCGAAAAAAGAAATTAATCTCTGAGCATGGAGGGCATCAGCAAGAATGGAGAAAATTATTAACAATTGGCTACTTGAATATTGAATCTAATTGACAAATAAGGAGGATAGAACAGCCGGGGAACTGTAGTGGGGTACAACCAAAAACAACATGTCGAATGACAATCGCATGTGGGGATGATGCAAACTATTATCAGCCATTGTGCACAAGTATTGGCCTCTGCTCATCTTTGCCAACAATCATGAATCATTGCCATTATCAACTATCATCAGTATCAGCTTTTATTTGCAATGATTAGCTACTACTAACATCTACGAACCATTCTTAACTGTCTTAAACATGGTTCATCCACCATCCTCCACCATCATCAAGCATCCTCCACCATCATCCACCACCCCGCAGCACCCTTGAAGAATCCTGACGGTGGCAGGCCTGAGAGCGGTCCATCAGGCACAATGAGCACATCCCTGGCATCGATCCAGTCCTTGGTACTGCCATTTAGGTTGCATCCAACAGCGGGGTGGTCCATGGCCGCATGTTGAAAAATGGTTGATGATGGTCCGTAATAAGGTTCGTGATGGTTGATCATGGTTCATCATGGTTTTTGATGGCTGTTGATGGTTGATGATGGGTGATGATGGTTGATGATGGTTGTTGATGGTTGATGATGATTGAGCAAAAAAAGGATGACCAGGTTTTGTGGGATTACCCCCATGATGTGCCCCAGAAACTCACAGTAGCCCCAGGCAAAACTAAAGCGCTACTTAAACATGTCGATACGGATGTCGCCAGAATAGTCAGGCAAAGAAAAATACCTAGTCTTCGAATGTGTGTAGAAGTGTACTTAGATGTTATCGGGAGTATGTGCTACTCGAAAGTCAACTAGGTTCCAGTCTGATGGTCAAACATGGTCAAAAATTTCAGATGACCATAGATGACCCATCTAGTAAAGTAATAGGAATTGCACAAATACGCTTGAGCATCTCATGTAGACAGCATTTATCCAACAAATCAGATCCTGCTGGGGATCAATATTGAGTTGCCGTGCCGTTGCTATCAAATCCCATTTGGCACAATTATCTAAACATAAACTATTTTGCTTATATCTCTGAACAAAAACCACATGGCGTTGGGCGCTGAAGACCGCAACTGAGCAGTTCCAGGGCAAAACACCGATAACTATGGATTCCAACACCAGCTATGAATTGTTTTTGAAAAATCTGTTCCACACAAACCATTCTCAACAATTAAGCGCTGAACGTTGACCATGCTAGTGCTTTAGCCATCCACAAAGTGCGGTTAGTAATCAACCAACCGGTTTTTGGACTACTTTTTTCTGGATCAATAACCTTGATTTTGCTGCTGTTTAGCTGTTTCTGGACTTAAACATGTTTTCAAAACAAAACAACAAGCCAGAATGCTAAACCAACTGGTTGGTTGCTTCAACCCTATGGAAACTATTAGTCAACCAACCATTTGCTAGTGATAATTAGGGAAAATCGAAAATGTGAATTAAACCACCAACCAGTAGTTGTTTAACCATTACTATTGATTATCACCTCCTACCATTAGCCATTATTAGTGGATATAAATCCCAATAGAAAACTTATAAAACACCACCAACCAGTTTGTTGTTTCACCATTATTGTTACTTATTACCTACTATTAATAACCATCATTGACCACCAACCAGCCATCCTTTCACCTCATCAGTAGCCATGACCTGGTCAGCCCAAGGGCGCAAGTGGTACCGATGGACTTCAAGTAGGCCTCGGCTGCGCGAGACGCTGAAGTCGAAAAACTGGGTTGCACCGGAGCCACGAGTTGCAAGGTGGTGACGAATGTTGGTTTCTGATTAGTGTAACCAACAGGTAGAAAAATAGGAATGAAAATAGATGAAGATAGATGAAACCAACAGGTAGATATGATCATCAGAGTATCCACCTGTTGGTTTCATCTATTTTCATTACTTGAGGGGGGGTTACACTAATCAGAAACCAACATTAATCAAGAATCATGGGCCATGAAACGCATGACAAACTGTGATTAGTCACTAGTCATAGTTTGTGATGAGCTTCATGGCCCGTTCGAATCATTGATGATGCTTGATGCTTAGTCATTGAAGACCGGGCTCGACAAAGCATGATTAGTGAGTGGGCTAATTCTGGGGGCTAGATCACACCGGCATCAACAGGTCATGATGGATGGCTGGTTGGGGGTTTCAAGCTTCCACAATTAGAAAAAACTCAGCTAATAAAGAGAGATTGATATAGGTCGGCATAGCAAAATATTTCCATCGTTAATAATCAACCTATGTATACTTTTTGTTAAGATGCCTTGACACATTTCAAGTGATTGTCGATGTAAGTTAATTGATTCATCCATGCAAATCGTCCCTCATAGGAACAGTGAAAGGGCACGGAAGAACCATGGCTTTGTATCCGGCAAGAATCATCTCCACATCCAGAAAACATGTGCCAGAAAAAATGATTCAATGCAGTGATTATCTATGATTGTTGCCAGCATTGTTATTCCCCCTGTATTTACATGCTTGCTTACCACATACTTGCAACAAACCAGATTGAACATTGGTTGAACAATGGCCTGGTCAGGTTTTCGGGGTTTTCGGGGAAAGGGTCACAAGGTGTCAACATGACCGTCTTAAAAAACAAGACCAGCGGTGTGTTGACGACACTTGTGCCAGCCATTGCCAGCTGCACTGGCTCTGTGATGCAGAGCTGAGAGATTTTGGAGCGAAGCGATTTGCTTCCAACAGCTGTCAATGGTACCAGGTCCATGCTGCGTAGCATGAACCAGTGTGTTTACGAGGCCCGCCCCACCCCATCTTGCGAACCTGTCTATGAAATGTGCGCAACTTCCCCAGGTTCGGTTCCCGGCCGGCAATACATCTATCTGTACCCTAACCTTCCATGATTGAACTCTCCATGGTGACCCGTGCTGCTAAAAGTTGTCAATTTGCTGTGGCCATGTTGGCAGACGTAATGCAATAAAATGTAACTAAAACTACTAGCCGAAATAGGATGCAAACGGTCATGGGAGAATGCAAAATGACAAATGGTGATCCACACATATCCCGTGGCTATGACGGAAGGCATTGTTACATCCTCATCAATGATCAACGACCACCATATATAACAATCACAGTCATGCCATAAAAGTAATACATACCTATGCCATAAGCAACATTCCAAACACCCAACAGCCAAAAAACAACTTCAATTTAAGCAAACAAACCAAACTCATCCACGATTCCAAACCTCAACCAACCAAACAACAAAAACAACTTCAACCTAAACCATATAATCACATATAATCACCACCCAGATCATATAACCACCAACCACCCCCCCACCCCCCACCCCCCACCACCCAC
>VSDK01008515.1:301318-322120 GCA_009767595.1 Symbiodinium kawagutii
TGACGATGACGATGACGATGACGATGATGATGATGATGATGATGATGATGACGATGACGATGACGATGATGATGATGATGATGATGATGATGATGATGATGATGATGATGATGATGATGATGATGATGATGATGAACATGACGGTGTTGGTGGTGATGATGCCATTAGGGTGAGCCGTTGTGAGCCGTTTCTACTGCCAATCACCGCATCGCAGGAGGACGACTCGTCGCGCGCCATGTCACCAGCTCCAGTAGGATGCCCTTCTGCCGATCTGCTGCAGCCTTCAACTTCTCGCAGGACTCCTCCACGCTCACCTCAGCTGCACAGCGTTGATGCACACGATGGGACAAGGAAGGACAGTGGCTATGACCGTCATGGCGCTGTGCATGGGACTGGATGGATGCTGCTGGCTTGCCACCGGCGATTCGCTCTGCTCAGCCATGACAACCAGGTGCTCAGCAAGATCCAAGCATTCTCAATCACGATCATTATCAAACAACTAACCATTATGATTCACCATTGTAAAGCAACCATCACGAAGCTTGAACCTTTACCATGACTACTCACTATGTAAGCCAACCATCACTGAGCTTAAACTCCTACCATGAGTCAACCCCCGGGCGCATCTAATTCAACCAGCTACCACCAGCCATTCCCAGCCACAGGACCGACCGAGCTCCACCAGGGCGCCAGGGACGTGTTGATGATGGCCACCAGCGCATCGGTCATGCCCCCCGCAGCGGAGACGATGGCGGCTGTGGGGACGTTCTGGCCTTGCGCCTCGCAGAGTTGATGAGTTCATCAGAAGGTGAGAAGTCAATGAGTTGTTCAATGAGTTTGTGACTTCTCAACTTCTGATGAACTAATGAGTTCTCATGAGTTCTCAACTTCTCAACTTAGTGAGTTGATCAATGAGTTGAGTTAGTCATCAGAAGTTGAGCTAATCATTGATTCATGAGTTAGTCATCAGAAGTCAATCAGTTGATTAATGAGTTAGTCATTGACTAAGCCAATGAGTTGAGTTGAGTCAATGATCAATTAGTTGAGGAGTCAAAGTTGATCAGAAGTTGAGTTCATCACACGTTAAATAGTTGAATTGAGTTGCTCATTGATGAGTTGGTGAGTTGTTTAATCAAACCCTGAGTTGATGAACCGATGAACAATCATTAACCTTGACCTCAATGAACTGTTGAGGTGATGTTTCATGAACCTTTGCTGATGATTCACAACTGACGAATGGTCGAACAGTGAGAACCTTAATGAACCAGTTTAATCATCAGTGGTTGAGAATAACTGGTGAATGGTTGATGGTTATAATCATCAATTGGTTGATAATCAACTCAGCAACTGGTAAATGGTTGATGAACCTGGGTGAATGAACCAGGTAAATCATGGTGTCTTGGTGAATGAACGGCGTGCTGACTCACCATGATGAGCGTTAACCAGGGACGTGTTGATGAGTATCTGATGGTGAAATTGATGTTTGATAATTGAGTTTGACGCTTGTTCAAGGTTAATGATGGTGAAATTGATGGCTGATCAAGGGTTCATGATGGCTGATTGAGGGTAAGCATGCCTGATTTGTGGCTAAGGGCTTGGCTGATAGAGGCTTGATGATGGTTTGCTTGTGTGTACAGTTGATGATGGTGAATCATGGACATACGTTTTTGTGTGCACACAGCACCACGGGCTTCTGACCTATCCATGCATGAAAACCAGCTGCTGCTCTTGATTGAAACGGTGAAATCTGTGATATCTCGGACACGGCACCATATCTGCTGGCTTGCCATTTAAAGGATCGTGCTGGAGGAGGCTTCCTATGCCACCGTGGTCACGGGGCGGGAACACCTTGGGTGATCACTTGGCTACGCTTCCTGCCTGCAGGATCCCCCGCAGCAGGCCAGCCAGGTGACCACCAAGGGAAACAAAAATGGCGCTGAGCAACCATCTTTGACCCATCACTAACCCCTACTGCTCCAGTGCTACCTTGTGAGACTGTACGGCTGGGGCTGGTTTTTCGGGTTCAAGTACCTTCTAAGAAACTACTTGGAGCATTAGGGAACCATCACTAACCATGATTAACCATCATTAACCCATCATTCACAACCTGAGATATGGCGAAGCAACTTGAAAGCTCCAGGATTTTTTCCAGGTTCACCACCAGGGCACGGCATTCTTGGACTCCGACA
This sequence comes from Symbiodinium kawagutii, assembly GCA_009767595.1. Classification (NCBI taxonomy): domain Eukaryota; class Dinophyceae; order Suessiales; family Symbiodiniaceae; genus Symbiodinium; species Symbiodinium kawagutii. The sequence continues at coordinate 303,508 of VSDK01008515.1, forward strand.
GCAGCAGGTCACCACCTCGTCCCAGTAATGGCTCGGTTGGGAACTACCAGGTGATTTCTTGGTGGATGTAAGGATCAGCTGCTTAAAAGGGAATTTGAACCAACTGACCATATGGAGGTTAACCAACTGAATCTTAACCAACTGGAACTTTTAATCAGCTGAATTTTAAGCAACTTGACATGTTACAAGAGACATCAAGGGGCTACACATGTCTTTGTTCCATTGTTGTAGATATCATGTATTATGATATACCTCCCGGAATCTCCGAGATATATGATCCCCGTAGTTATGTAACTACGGGGGGAATACACATCTTTACATCTATGTTTAGCCAGGTCAGGGTCCGAGTTGGCCACCAGGTGGTGCTCACTGACCAACCGAATCTGGGCCAAGTCCACCGCACAAAACAAGACGCAACGTTTGTTCCCTGCCGGCTTCGATTGAAACATGTACTTTGTGTTGTTGGCTTTTTCGTTATTTTGTGTTTTCTCAAAATTGGGGACCCCAAAAACTGGTTGGTTTAGTACGATAAACAGTGAATAGAGGATGATTTGGGGGTTCCCGATTTTGAGAAACACCCAAATATCTTCAATGCAATGTTGGATGGTTTGCTATATGGTGTGCCTCTTAGTTCTAATTTGGCTCCCAAATCAGACTGCTAGTTATGTCCACCGCTACTAGTAGTGACCCTATACTATACTTATATATACTTATAAAGCAAGTTCATAGGTCATATTTATCCTTTATCAGTAGAACTATAGCTTCATAACTGAATAACCACCATTAACCACTACTAAGTCAACCACTGAGCCACTATTAACCACCATGCGTTGGGGCACAACATCGCGAGTTAACCGAGGCACAGGTCTTGTAGAGCTCGGCATCGTTCAATGATGCGCCTCCAAACCTCAGCGGGTTCGCCATTCCCATGGGGTGCAAGGGCACTACAGCAGGGGGGGACTACTTAATGGTAACTAAGGATAGTCTGTCGGGCGCTGAGTTGCTACAAACCCCGCGCGGCGGCTGGGGTTGCGGTGGCGCCGCTTGGGGCGGCTGACCATGAACAGCGTCAGATCCAAACCCAAGTGATGGCGTGTGACCACTTTTCGTGCAAGGCACTATTGAGGTCACAAGGTATGGTCCACCAGTGCTCTAAAGGTCAACAGAACTGATCCCCATTTGTTGATGTTGACAATACCCTACTGCTCCAAATACCTTGTGAGACTGTATTTGGGGCTGGTTTTTAGGGTTCAAGTACCTTCTAAGAAACTACTTGGAGCATTAGGGATAGATACAGTATACTCCCTCAACCAACAACAGTTTAGAACCATCTTGTTGAATTGTCCATAAACTGTCATTGGGTCACACCTTTTTCCCATCGACCAGCCCAGTGATATGGATATGGGTCAAGGGTCCCTGTATCCCTGATTAACATCCCAAATATGAACGAAGCAGCCTCTCTTGGGATTTTTGTCTACAAAGTTCTGGTTCTTATGATTATGACCTGCAGCTGCATTTGGGAGCGTAAATAAATAGTTACTGAATGTTGATTTGCCTCGTTTGTTTGTAGATATGTGGTAATCTTGTCCTGAATTCTTAACTGAACAAATCACAAAAAATATATGCACGCCTATCCAACAATCTGAAGGCCTTGCTAATGACTTTACTAAATCCACAGCATTTTGCAATGACCTTTTAAGCATGGGCATGTGACTACACAAGGAAACTCAACATGTCTGTGGATGTCTCTCCTAAAGCTCAGGGAGACCGGTGCACAGTTTGGCCATCAACACAGGTGCCCACCCTACCATGGGGAGGGGAACCCCTGTTCCTGGTAGCTTTCACGCAGACCCAATGCCTTGTTCCCGTATCATGTTCAGCATCATAAGACACTAATTGTCAATAGATTGCATTCAAATCTGCGTCCAATGGTCTTCAATCAATCCTCACTGGGCAATCCTTTATACAACAGCAACGCCAAAAAACAACCACGACCACAACAAATTACAACTAATTAATATATTATATATATAACTACCATTTACTACAATGATCAACGTCTTGTCCACTACCGTTGATCAAAGCCGGCCACAACTTGATACGTTCACCGGTCGCCATTTGGGACTGCGGCGAGGTGCTTGTGAACGCCCCACTTCAGGCCATATTTCTTCCACGCCTTGCGCTCTCGGCGTCCCAGTCACAGGGAAGCTATGCACACCGGTTATGACTACCGACCAAGGTTAACAAGTGCTTATGGGTGGTTAATAATGGTTGATATAGTTAATATATTTGTTAATAATGATGACAAATTGGTTGATTACTACTATCATTCATTAAGTTTGATCATTATCTGCCCATGAAAAAGATAATCATCAAATAAATAGCCACATGAGCATCACCTATCATTAAACAAATATCTGCCTATTGATGAAGTTAATCGCCATGAAAAACACACATGATATTGCCCACAGTGATTTTCAGCCTATTAAAAACGCCTATTCTTCCCATGGTTAATAAATAACCCACATGAACATCACCTGCCTATTATCAAAAATGCTTAACAATGATTATTAATCATTGATTCTGATCCTTATTATCATTTGATAATAATAAATCATAAAATCATTCATTTCTATGGTTAGTAGCTATTAACCATGGGAATCATGGTTAATGGCTATTGATAATCTGATTAATGATGTTAACCATCATGATTAACTGGCTTAATAGCCATCAACTAAGCTAATCATCATGGCTATTAACCATAGGTTAATCTGGCTAATGATCTGCCCATGGTGAACGAATCGCCCACTCACCTGCTCTTCGGTTTTCGTCTGAGGCGGCGCATCGGTGGAGATGGCGCGCTGCCGGCGCTGTGCGAGCTTGGCGCTGCGGGTGGCTCGTCGGGACACACCACGAGCGGCAAGCGCGGTTCCTGCGGGATCGGATGTGGTGACGTGGAGCACCGGCAAGGTAAAATCCATGACCAAAGCTTATATGAATTAAATAAATAAATAAATAAATAAATATATATATATAATGAAAGATGCACATATGTATATATTCAAAAATAGATACATAGTTTGATTCAGCAATCGACAACACAATGCTCGCATGAGACTTCTGGTGGTTTCTCAAGCCATAGGGGTACCCCAAAGTGATGGAAGCTTTATTACCATAGATGATTACTATTGGATGACAACCGGGGGGGGCATATTTTGAGAAACACCTCATATAAGAATGTACGTCTTGGGATGGAAAGCAAGAGATAGCAAGAGTCAGCCATCTCCCAGGGTTCCAACGGCAACCAACGATTCGGAAGAGAGCAGGGCCTATCAGGCTACTGCCTATCTGCAAGCTATATAACAACACAAATGGAAGATCCATCTGATCATAAGTAGATCCTAAGAGCCTCAGTCACTAGCCATGGCAGTTGATTAACAGCAAAAGTCTTCACCGGAGGAACTGGATGGTGCTAGCAACCGCAGTCCCGTTGAGTGAAGCTGTTGTGACTGAGTGGTGACCGAATCTGTTGACCAAAGCTTGACGAGGCAGCAACCAACGCTGATCATAACTGTGACCACGTCTTGGGTTCAGTCCATATTTTCAAAAGCCTTGGATTGATCATGGCTACTTTTGAACGTCTGGATCGATTGTCAGTATTCATCAGTAAGCAGTCATGAGTTAATACTTGTGCTAATAATTTAAAGGCCAGTAGAATTTATGAACAGTGTCCCGGCTGGTGCAAATTATGAACAGTGTACCTGCATGTTGCAGTGACTGACTTCTCTATTCTGTGTATGTCCTAAGTGCAGTCAAATTTTCTGGAACGCTGCAAACATGCCCGTGCGAGTGGCAAGTCGAGAATCAGGATTGTAAATGGGAGCATTTGGGTACAGTTATCGGTCATTTCAGTCATTGGTAACGGTCTTTAGCACCTATGGTTTGTAATCAAACCAATATCTAGTAGTCACCAGTCTTACATTACTGAATGCTGGTGAAAATTCAACAAACATCTCACGTGATCAACTCTGGCGGGATAATCTAAACAAAACCGTCGCATAAACAGCCCTCAATCCCATCTCATCAAACTGTTTGGTCGACTTACATGGCCATGCCGTGAGCTGGCAGTACATGATCCCTCAAATCATTGACCAGCAGTTGATTTGTCAAAAATTAAGAATTGTTTTCCACATCTTGGGTCACAGCCTTGTTGCTGGTCATTGAGTACTTGTTATCATCAATGATTTATCATCATGTTTACCGGCCTCTTGATCATCATCAATGATTATCAATGATCATCAACTGTCATTGTTGGTCATTGTTGGCCATTGTATTATCACAGAGCATTAGACCACTGATGAGGATCACTTAAGTAACTTAAGGATGACGATCACTCAATGGAAAATTGCTCATCGTAGTGCTATCCCACATGCAATCACTATGTGCAACCCCCATATGTGCAGTTACATGCAGTTACTATGTGCAAATCACTACGTCCAATCACCATCATTGCCAGATTAAGCAATCACTGTGCGGCTGTGGGTCAAAACCCTGGACCCCCGGTTCCCCCATCATTAGCCATTGTTTTCCCACTATTATTGTTGGTGATTGTCCCCCATTAGTTGGTTGATTAATTCATATTGAGCCATAGCCAAATGGTTGTTGGGTTGATCCCCCATTATAGCCCTTATAGTCTTGTTGGTTCTTATCCCCCAGTATTGCTGATGAATATGGACCCAGCTCGCCATGCGCAAATCCTCCCGTCATCCCACCTGCAGATACCACCGCAACTGCGGCGCTACTGCAGCCATTCCGCACGGCCGGCACCACGGGGCTGCTGTGTGTGGTGCTTGGAGTCAAAACTGGGTGACCACCTGAACGACGGAGCCTGGTGATCTGGTCTGATCATCAATCAATCTGGGTGATGAAGACCTAACACTTGAGTAGTTAATTAATTAGTGTTAATTAACATGATTATATAAAGTATTTAGTAATTAACAATTTTAGACCTGATTATCATCATGAAGTACTTGAACATGACCGATGATTGACACTACAGTATAAACACTAATCACAGTATAATCAGTATAAACACGACTTAACATTATTAACAATAAGTTTATACTGTGAGTCATGATCATCATGATCCAACATAATGGTTTCCAATTGTGAAGGCATGTCAAGGAGCGAAACATCACAGTTTGTTTATACGTAAAACAAATTAAGACAAGCTTAAATGGTGATATTCCACGCACCAGGTTCGTTTACCAAATTATAGGTCCAATTAGCACATGATGGCTTTGACAACAAAGTTGAATCGAAGATTACTCTATTGTTCATGGGGTGCTATCACTTGTCAATGGTGTTTAATAATTACAGATTACCATTGTTGGTCATTATCCACTACTTTTCAGCAGTGCACCTTAGCCAATAACTTTGTTTCTGGTGTCCTCAACTAAAACCTCTGCAGGAGCTCTGCTCTCAATTCATCTGTTTCCGTACCTACAGTGGACCTACAGGCTCACTGGCAGAATCCTGCCGCCCAAACATCAAAGGTCCAAGGATTGGAGGTTCACCACTGGCGTTCTCTCAGCAGTGGCTAACAATCAAGCAACTCAGAAAGTGGTCAACAAGAGAAACATCAACTAAGATGGAACCCTCCATGTAAACAAACAAACTAATTAGAATTAATGTTTTACGTGTGTTTGTTTAAGTCCCCGCCATGGTGAAAACTGGATTAGATGTCAGTTGTTGCCGTCGCAGTGGTACACCTACCCAAACACAAGGTGTTTACTTGGAAAATCGTAAGAACGTGTGGTCCTTTGATCAAGTTTCACATGTGGCTATGGCTCAAAATTAACCAACCAATAATGGGGTACAAAGCAATACAAATAAAACAATATAAAAAAAGGGTTCATAGTGGGGGAACTAGGGGTACAGGGTTTTTACCCCTAGCCATATGTCGTTATTCCATGGTGTGGGTCCTCTCCATCCACCCATTTTCCTTTCTTCTTTGTCTCCTCCATCTTCTATTCCTCTCTGCTCATCACACACCGCAGCATTTAGAAGACCAAGCCAAGGACCCAACGAAGAGCCAACGTGTAGCAAAGATACTCATCATATAAGTATACTATACACAAGTTTCACTTGTGATTGCTTACAAAAAAAAACATACAAGGAACATATACAGTGCACCAAATATTGATTGTGGACAAATATCACGGTATCACTGCGTAACAATATATTCTTACTGTGGGCCAATTTCAGATATCTTCAAACATGTTCCCAAAAAACTAAAAAGCGTGTTAGTAGTTGGTTGATAGATATTCAACCATATATATCTGCAAAAAATCAGCTATGTTGAAGGATCGAGCCAAAATGGCTTGAGCATTGAATAATTTCTGATGTAATGACAATCTCGGTTCAACACCATTCACTCCTGACATTTTACAAAAACAGTTTCACCAGCAAACCACAATTGCTGACCTTGTTTCACCCAAACAACTACAGTACTCTCCGGAAAACCAACCTGAAAATGACAAATCCACCATTCACAATGGCTTTACCTACAAAAAAGGCGATATTCATAACCTATACAAATAGTGATTTTGAGCTTCCAGGTTACCAGCGTGTAATCATCGGATAACCAGCTGCTATCTCCAGGCTTATATAGTAATTATTACCATTAACCATGGTTATCATTAACCATTAAATAATGACCATACCATTAACTATCTAATATATAACCATATTGATGGTTATTAGCTAATGGGCTAATGGTCATTAGCATGGGTTTGATGAGCTAATAACCAGTACCATTGACCTTGCTAGGCTTATGCTTCGCTGTCGCCCAGCTGGGTCTCCCCAACTGCTGATCGCCGGCGTTCCCAAGCTAGCAAAGGCCGCCATGGCGCTGGCTAAGGGCGATCCGCTTGCTGCGCTAAGGCTGATGCCGATGGCGTGGCTGGTGACGAACGGCACCCTGCTGGGGCAACTCTTCCAAGGCTAAAACTGGCAATTTTTTGGAAAGTCCGACTGGCGGAAAATCTACTTACTACTAGAAATTCCTTGGAAAACATGTATCATGAATTCTACTTAGGGTCCGGGGACTGATCATTGATGTTTTATCCAAGACCCTTTATGACTAGCCACTGCCACTCTGATGGTTTCACCATTGGTGAAGAAGCTATGCTCAAATCTACGTGAGAGCATTCATGGGCAGAACGTTTTGGTTTTATCCAAAAATGGTGAAACCCAAGATGTGTTTCCCTGTCCAAAACAACTGGTAGTAAATCAAATGGGAAATAGAAAAGTTGGTCACTATCAAGCATCACCAACTATTACTCGCCACTATCAAGCATCAGCTAGCATCATTGTTGTTATCCCTTTCAATCTGTGGTTTTCTCCAACATTTGTCAGCAATAATCAGTATTCACTGTCATTTGTACTTTCCAATCCACATAAACCGCTATGGGTTAGTAGTCACCTTAATGTATCAGTCACTTCGTGGCACTGTAACCTCCTCATATCTCCTCATGTTTAAGCTCTCATGGGTGATACTTAATTATGTAATAAAGAACTATCGGCTATCGGTTAGTTTTTGCTTATCACCATGACTGGCTCACCATCTTCAGCAATTTGCCACGATTGATCTCAGTAATCACCACTGTAGGAGCTATTGTTATTAAGTAAACGGTAAACTAGTAATTAGACTAGCAACCTGGATATCCATACCATTAGTAACCATCAGAAACCATTCGTTCTTAGCCACTCTGACCCCTCATTAAGTGTGAAGCACTGCACCTCCCCATTCACTGCAGAGCCGACTGAACTGACACTGAGACTGGAACTGGATTGGATGCCTGGGACGACGAAAAGTAAACAGTAGAGACATGGTTTGTGTGTGTGTGCCTTGATCGAGTTGATTGGTGGGTTGGTGGGTTGGAGGGTTGGTAGGTTGTTGGGTGGGTGGGCGAGTTGGTCAGTTGGGTGCTGTTTTGGATGGCTCATGGTACTAAACCCCCGTCAACGGACTGGAATCATTGCAAAGCCAGAGATGGGGATTTCTCCATACTAGTGGTCAATATACCATGTTGAATTCACCCTCTTGACTTCTTGACAGTTTGACATAGGATGACCCCATTCTTTATGATTTTGTCGTACTTGGTCACTTACACCCCTGGAGCCCTTCTTGGATGGGTTGGAACGAGCCATCAAGTAGAACTTCATGGGCAAACATACTTTGGTGCTTCCGACATGATGCATTGGATACCTCCACATGGAAGTTGCTCCGAACAAACCGTGTAGTCAGCCAAGTGAAAAAGAACAACCCAACTAGATCACCTGGCATTGTTGCTGTAGTTAACCTGAAATTGTATGAATTTGTGGGATATGCTATGCGCCCAAACTCCTACACCCATCAGTGTTGCTCATCAATGTTTATCATTCCCAGGTACTCCATGCATGGTGTATTTACCTTCATGTGGGTCATGTTGCAGATAAAATTTTGATAGACACACCCTGTACCATCCCTTTGGGTCATTGCTACCCATCTGGGAATGGTTCTCAACAAGCACATGGCGGGTCAACCACCCACCGTTACCGCCCTGGCGCGGCCCACGTCACCGTTCATCCCAGAAACCACAGGGAGCCACTGCACACGCCGTCGTGCGCTTTCAGCACGCGGTAGTTCTTGCACTTGGCCCAGTCCCAGAACCTGAAAATGTCAACAGGAGCCCAAGGGTAATGCTATGATCATGATTGACCAAAAGTAACCATAGTTGAAAATGGGTAACCAACTTCTACTCATGATTAACCATTGATCATGCTTTAGGATAGTTTTACCAGGAAGGCTTGGGTGATGGTAACCATCTTGGTAACTATCCCAAGCCTTCCAGTTATAGTAGGTAAGCAACCCCGGTTGCAACGAAGGTAGAAACCAGCTGGTTACCTAACTGGAAGGGTAAGATATTCAACTATGGTTACTTTTGGTCAATAATGGTTAGCAATGGCTAATCATGAGTATCAGTTGGTAAGCCGCTGGCTATAGGCATACCTACCATAAGTGCTAGTTACGCGTATCATAACCTTAGTTTCCTAAACAGGGGTCCCACCTTGTAAGAGCTACAGTGTCCCAATGGATGCACATCTCTCCCGGTGATTGACTATGATTGACTTACCAACACCTATTCCATCAATATTATCAAATATCGGTGCTCAACTTTGGATGCTCCGGTTTTTGTTCAATCACTGGATATAGTATGGAGATGGTGAATCATAAGCACATACATGTACTCAAAGCTGATTCTCAGGGAATGTCCCAACAACTTCTTCTTCTTCTTCTTCTGTTCAAGACTCTGCCTGTGAAGTCAACAACGCGGTGAACTCACGCCATTTCATTCAGTTATGGCTTGTTCAAGAGGCCCACAAGGTTTGACACACATGGAACACCTATGCGTATTCGTGGTGATTGCAAATGATTGCCCGTGCAAGTGTGGTTTCTGTGGGTCAAAGCCTGTCAACGGATGCATGTTTCATAATTCCGAGAATAGAATGGATGGAGCCATGAAAACCAATATGGCTGGGGGCAATAACTGCACCCTGGTGAATATCCCATAGATGACCAAACTAGACTTTGTACACATGTTTACCCACGATTCAGTTGGTATGTTTTTCATTTCGCGCCATTTCATGATGGTACTTGGTTCCACGGGATTGAGTCTCGAAGAGGCTTATCACAGCCTGAAGCAAGTTCAAGCAATGCTGACCAGCAATGCTTGATAATGCTTGGCTACGGGCTTTCTTTTCGCATTCTGGCATCCAGAAATGGCTTCCAATGTCCCAGCGAATCAAAGGCCTGGTTCCCTCAACGACCAAAGATTGCCAAAGATTGAAAACCACGACTGACCTTATTGAGTCTAATTAGTGCTGATGAATCAAAGCCATATGACCATGTGCCCACAAATCACAACGACCACACTGGTGAACATCGTAGGGAGTACAACCAACCCACCATGATCTCCAAAAACCTACTGAGGCTTGGGTTCCGGCCCCGGTAGCTCCAACGGGCTCCCCCTTTCAAAGGGCTATAACGATACCTCCGGCTCCAGCCCCAGCGGCCTCTCAACCACCAGCCAGTCAGTACCAACTAAATACCCAGATGCTCCATGTATGGCATATCTACCTACATTTGGGCGGTTTTATAGGTAAATGTAGCTAAATATACTATACATGGAGCATCTGGGATACACCACAGGATATGAACCTCGACACTTCATATGCCGCGCCGTGATTCACTGAAGCAACCCTTCGCTACGAACCACTGCAGCAGGGGTCCCCCACCACAGCTTGCCATCGGCATCTCCGGACATGATCCAGCGGCCATCAGCGGACCAGCCCGGTCTCGGCCGAGAAAAAACGTATTGGGGTGGCACAGTTTCCTGACCCAGATGCTCCATGCATAGTATATTTAGCTACATCTACCCATAAAACAGCCCAAATGTAGGTAAATATGCCATACATGGAGCATCTGGGTTAACCAAAACATTGTTTGGTTCATAACAATCTGACCAAAGCAACTAACAGTAAGTACAAAGTAAATCAAAACTCTTACACATGAAAATGATGATACACCTGAATAGTTATTAGGTACGATTGGAACAGCTACCAAAAATGGGTTCTCAACCAGCAAAGGTGATGGTGGACAATTTAGATCCATGCTTTCGCAATTCTCAGTTGTCCAACGTATCCATCCCTAATAAGAAATATGGGGAAACGTGGTCTTGCATGGACAGAAGCTCAAAAACAAGAGGGAAAGCTAGACTTGAGTGATGGAAAATTGAGCGATCAATCATCACCAATCATCTTACATTCAACAAATTGGCAAAACCATGAGGCCCATGGAAAGCTGAATCTGTTCAACAGTCCTCAACTTGAATGGATTGGTCTTGGGTCATCAATGATTTCTGCAATGAAGCTCTTGACAAATTCTCCCACAGGAAATTGAAACAAATGGTAAATCTGCTTTACCAAGAAAAACAGGGCACACACTGGCTCCATCTAAATGGGATTCGCCGCGCAGTGATCCCCTGTCACACCAGCTTCCCTTGGCCAGCTAGGGCCGGGGGAGAACCCCTAACAATTTCTCCAGGTACAGATCTGCGAGTCTGATCCACATGCGGATCCAAATCATTCCAAGGGAACATCCTCTGCCATCTTGGCGACTTGGGTGCGCATCCCCACTTCATAACTGGGAACCCTGGTTTCTAGGGGCTAGTTCCGCTACCTCCTAGGGCGTAACCATGGTGAACTAACCCTGCACATCCAAGTCGTAGAACTCCTGTTGGAAGGTGCCAAAGCTACTAGACCAAACATGGAGTGACTGCTTGAACCGATGTGAACATGCAGCCAATAGGGTTTCCTGATGTTTCCTGTACCCCATCCTGGTCATAACTCTATGTTGCTTCACAACCAGGGATGCCAGCTGGGGTGAACATGAAACAAACGTTATTCAACGACTGGTTAAACTGCAACCAGCTGGGTGAAACGAAAACGCCATTCCTGTCAGCAATGAACCATCCAACCCACCCAGCAACCATCCCTCGTGACCATGGCATCTGAGGTGGAAACGTGATGGCGTAGCCAGCATTCAGGTGTCCCTGGTAGCAGTGCTGAGAGTGATTCAAGCCACAAATGGTTGACACTGACTGAGACGATGGCTGAAGAATGGTAATTAATTCACGACCAAGAATGGCAAACAGCGGGCAAACATGGTTGATTATAGGGAACTTCTAAGAACCCTATGCTTCTAGTTACCATTAGAGTATGTCACCAGCTAATACCATTATAGTGACTGGGGTTGGTTACCTGCTGTAATGGTGTATAACTGGAAGCACAGGGGAAGAATAAGTAACCTGGTTGGTGGTTTCAACCCCTATGAAAAATATTAGTCAACCAACCAATCATTTATTAATAATATGGAACATAAAAAAATGTCAATCAAACCACCAACCATTCATGGCTAGAGCTAGAGTCATGGTCAATGAGGGTTGCTGAGACTTCAGATTTGGAGCCTTGGAACTGCAAAGGAGAGCAACCCAGCCGGGCTGGGGCACCCTGTGGCTGTGGAGATGTCCAATTGACCATTGCTTGGTGCCATCACAGCTGCTGCAAATTAAATGGGAATGATGTTCACCCAGGACCAACCTCAACAGGGGTACAACCTTACAACCCCCTACTTTTTTCGCAACACCATGGCTTTTGGGAGGTACCTTATCTTCCTATTCATTTTGGCTTTCATCAACCATTGAAACACCATCTTTGAGACCTTTAAATACTGCCTTTCATCTTGATCCAAAGCCCCCATGGCACCGACTTGAACAAAGGTGATTCAGAAGGCACATTTCGTGGTTCCCCAAATCATCCCGTATTATATGGTCATTGCTTATGAATAAACCACAATAAACCAACCATTGTTTGGGTACCCCCTGTACCAATCATTGTTTACTAATAAACCTAAACCAACCATTTTTTGGGTCCCCGGGACAACCACTTTGAGAACCCCCCCCATTTGGACATAACAAAAATGCGGCTCCAGCAGCGCCTTGAACGTCTTCCGTGCAATGAACTTGAAGCGTCCAAATGCCTGCGCCGCAAGCATCAATGTGGGCATTGGCTTTATACGGCCATGGGTAAAAATTCACCATCAAGAATTACGCAAATGCAATGATAATGATGGTACACCAGGGGTACGGTATTTTGACCCACAGCCATGGGTTTGATATACATGCAAACACGAACAGGGAATACCTGTCAAAGCGAAGAAACAAAAAAAGCAATGAGCTGGCAGAAGCATACCTTCTCAAAGCCTGACCACCTGCTGCTTGAACTTCCATGGAGGACAGAGTAAAGCCAACTATAAATATCTATGGTATAACTAAACCCAACTACTGCCATGTCCATTTGGATGTTTCTCAAAATAGGGGTACACCAAAATCATCCCGTATAAATCATTGTTTGTTGATAAACCAACCATTTTTGGGGGTCCCCCTATTTTCAGAAACCACCAACTAGTCAGCATGTTCATTTTGTGTAAAACTAAGTAACTTTGTAGTCAAAGAAAGCACCTCCACCTCGAAATGCCATCAAATCAACATCGCCATAGCGGCTGGAACTACCTTTGGACAGCAAGAACTGTACACACCAACTGGTGCCAAACCTTCTCGCGGGGTTGAAAGTGCTTGATATCCACGACTGTATATGGCTGTATCCCTTCGGTTGTCAGGATGAACAGCATAGCAAAGAGGTTGTCAGGATGTTCACCTTTACAGCAATCCAACCTTATGCTTCCAGTTCCCATTGTAGTAGGTAACCAACTCCAAACAATGGTGGTAGAAACCAGCTGGTTACCTACTACATAGGTAACTGGAAGGGTAGAACGCGCCAATCAAAAGAAAACGTCTCAGGAAAACTGTTTCGGGCCGTGGGCCTAAATTTGATTTGCTTGCATGCTAACCCCAGAGTTGGAAGCTGATCCTGACACAATCTTTGGAGCTACAATTTGAAGCCGCCACCGGGCGCTTTCCATGCCGTTACCGCTGCCCAAACGGATGATCTTGAGAGAAACTTCGGGGACTCAGCAACCCGCCATGGCTCCCAAACCACACGAATGTCACAACGTGAGCGCCTCGTAAGCGATGATTTTGTTGTCCATGGATTGGCCAATCAAGTACTTCTCGTCGGGGCTCAGGACGATCTGCAGGGCACCGTCGTCGAGATGGGGTTGTCCATGGAAATTCCCCCCCTGGCCCAGCCCCAAATGGGAAGTCTTGTAGGGGAAAAAAAACCAGCAATTGCAGGGGTAAACCGGGCTACACCGTTCATGGACAAAACCATATGATGAACCTCGAAACGAAAAAACATCATAGCATGGCAACCAGCCAAATAGTTGATTTCTTTCATACCAATATAAATCAAACATCTTCCAATCTTCTGTGAACTTCCATGGAAGGTGCTCAACCCGCGGGTCAACTAAGCAATGAACCTTTACAGTAGCGGTTTATGGGCAGTCTAATCATTCAACCAACTGGGAAATCTCCGCCCGTATTTCACTGGACGAAGTGGGGTAGGGTACTCCACCAAGCAGGGCAGTGCCGTTGATCCTGCAAGAAATGATGAACATGTTGTGAGTATCTGAGGTCTCGATCCAAATAAGCTTCGAAAAATCGAGCAATCCAAAGCTGTTACTAGACAGCATCTTTTTCTGCATTGGGGGTACCTCCCTTGACAGTACTAGGATCGATCAAAACGGCACAGCACAGCGGAACAGCAGCACCAGCGAAAAGGGTCCCAGGCTTCAGGCCTGAGGAATGGAATGCATCGTGGGTTCTGCCTCAGCACGGGGCGCATTCCATGGTTCTGATATACAAAACTTGGGTGATTTTATAGGTACATGTGATGCTTTCTCAAAATAGGGTACCCAAAGATGTTTGGTTTATTCATCTAAATGATCAATATTCGATGATTTAGGGGTTTGAGGAACCACCGCATGGGTATCACAGTAGGTCATCATAGCATTTTCTATCGGACTACTTGAGGTATTGCCCTTATGGTGGTTCTTTTGTTTACAGTAAATTCTGGGTGCAGTATCTGGGCAAAACACGTTTATAGCCACGCCTGAGGCTGTTAGCCGGTAAAATTTGAACTGCTCCAAAAACTGCAGTATGGTGCCTAAAACGAAAGCACACATGACAGCAACCAATGGATGAACCCACTGATAGAAACACTGCCATTGGGAAGGCAAGCCATGGGAAATATCACAACTTTCAGCAACATCTTATATGGTCCTTGTTTCGATGAAGTGAGTTCCACTACTTGATCGAAACTCACTGCACCCTGGTGGCAACTCAGCAAAGAAAACATGTCAAGAACATTTACTCAAAATGGCTACACCCTGCAAGGATCCCAGGAAATGCTGTTTTTTTCCCTCTGGCAATCTAACTTGACAATCTAAACCACAAACAACTGATCCCCAATGGGAGGGTTCATTTTGCACCAGTTGGAGGGTTAATCGCTTTGAGCTACCGTGGAATACGATGATTTGTTGACTGTCTTACACTGGTAGAGCTTTCCCAGTGTCGCCTTGCTACCCCTGGGAGGGAAGCGTTCCCAACGGGGTTCGACAGCCTGGTATATTGGTATTGAAGGGGTGCGTATTCATGAGGATGTAAGCGGATCATCAATGCAAACATATGTGGTGGTTTCTTATAGTAGTGAACCCCACAAAATGGATGGCTTATCAACAAACAATGATTAAGATGGGATGATTTGGGGGTACGCATATGAAAATCATCCCATATTATACAACTCTTTCAACATCGAATTGCTGATTTAAGAACCCTTCGAACGAAAAAACATTTCGGGATTCAGTTCCCTGGAGATAGGTATGAATGAGGGAACTAACACAAAACAAGTCATTAGTCATTGGTTTCTCAGAAACCTTGTCTCCACAAGCTTCACGTTCTGCAGAAATCTGTGAAGCCACCTGCATGCGTCATGCCTGGGGCCTTATGGCAAGATATTTTTGGCCAAGTGCAAACCATCATCCAGCTTGGAATGCGAGTAATGACGGCAAAGGAAAATTTGTTCAAAACAAATACATGTTTTGTTGTTTAAAAACATCTAGAATGCTATAAAGTGATGTATGTGTGTGTGTGTATAGATCAGCATCAATAAGTATCAATACAATGTGTAAGCCTTGAATCATCTTAACACTGCCACAGCGAAGAAGTATCTGAACAATTCTCAGTCAACCTGAACATTTCTGTTTCTCCTGCTTCTTTTTCGAGGACGGAAACGCATCCCATTTCGAAGCATATATGATGAATTCTCAAAATAGCGCCCCCCTCAAAAATTCATCATGCAGTGCAGCAAACTAAACTTCCTCGGCACTCTCGACTTGTCCCAGGTGCGATATGTTTGATCACCACGGGGATGCCAAACTCCCACAGGAACATCCTCGCGAAACAACGAGGTACCCGTTTTTTTTCGGCGGAAGATGGTCTCTTAATGGTTTCATAGGGGATTATACTGGTTTTTGGTCTTTGCAGATGAGCGCTGCGAGGGGCCATGACCAGGTCGGTATGTACGTACCCGAGTCACGACATAGGGATTATAATGGTTAGTAGGGGGAGAATCACCAACAAACTGATTCTATTATTCTATAGTTAAACAACGTACGGAAGGGGGGTTCTTAGCATAGGGGACCCCGAAGCCATTGGTGGTTGATTTCTCAAAATGATTCATATAACGGATGATAACTGGGGGTCCCCTGTAACTTGAGAAGCACCCACATACCATGATTAAAGGCACTTGAGATTTTCCAATGCTGGCCTCTACGCACCCCTTGGACTATCATATTCCCATGGATAGTACTTGTGCGATACTGGTCAGAGCACCTTCAGGCATCCATTGTAAATGGTATGACCACATAGCAACTGCCTCTGCCTCAATCCCAACATCAGCAAGCCGCATTGGAAGGAAACTACTTTTTGGGTGTATAATTTTCAAGAAACATACACTTGTTTGGGCATGTAGTCTTCCAGAAAACATACATTGTTTACAACAGAGATCAGCGCTTTGATTGCCTTGCATTGTCCAAAAAACATCAGACTGGTACATTTGCCTTGACATCGAAGTGCCAGAGTTCCTCTGCATAATGGGTTCCACAAACACCGGACTTAGTTAAAAATGACGGAAACCAATGTCCACCTCCCTTTGGGGATGGCCAATGGTGACCCGTAGCCATACATGTCCTGTATTGCGTGTAACAACTCAAACATTTTTGGGAAATTCTGCAGGCAGGACTTGCCAAAAGTGAAGGCACATGCACAAGATTCGATAGACAACTTGACTCAACAGGTTGTTTCTCAAGGCATAGGGAACCCTAAAAATGGTTGGTTTACTACTATAAATGCTTGAGATTGGATGATTTGAGGGGTCCCTTATTTTGAGAAACTACCAACTGGATGAGGCATTGGAAGTGGAATGTAACGCCGATGTCGATCTGGTTGTTTCCTTTGCCACGAGGATACCCAAAGATATAGCTTGTTTCTGTACTGTCCAGGGGTTATTCCCTTGGAATATCTTGGTAGTAGAAAATGGTGTAGCTACATTCATGGATGAGGATTCCGTTTGATGGTAAGAGCCCCTCCTCTCTCCTAGCAAGTGTACGCACAAGATGGAAGATCGAGCAAGACCATTCCATTTTGCCACTACCATTGCAACTCTGATATGTGAGTCACAAGTCTATTATCAAGTTGACTTTCACAAATTAAAAGGTAAACAAGAACATACTCAATACTTGTTCATATATCCGTCAAGCCCTCAGATTTGTTGCTGTTGCAGCAGTCGTAGTTCCATTTGACCAGCCGGCTGCCATGAGTGGTACGCCGCACAATCCATGCGTTGCACCGCTGAGACCCCGAACTTCTTATCATCAGAAGAGGTCAGCAGACCTGGAGGCTAACCACATCCAACGGAGTGTGCTACAGAGTGCTACCCCCCTAAGTAGGCCTGTGACCTTCGCTCAGGTTACTAAGATAGCTAGCAAATTAAACCCGTGCAACTATCATTTAAACGGTAGATATCTGCTAAAGTATTATCACTTTAATCCGCCGACCCCTGCTCATGCCAACCATGGCAGGGGCGGCGCCTGGGATCGCCGTAGGCGTGGACGAGGACCTGACCTTGGCTTTGGCGTGGCATCTACAGCGCCCAGACCATGGCCGTTCCCAAGGGCCTCAAACAGCAGGCTAAGGCTACAGCAACAGCCTTGGGCAGGCACAGGAACAAGCCATTGCCATACCAAGGCCGAGAACCCATACTAAGCCGATATCAATTCTTTTGGAGGGGTTTAGCCCTTGCGTTTGCCCGCCCGGAAACGCTTCGTTAGCCGTTCCCAAGGCACGCAAACAGCACGCCAATGCCATACCAAGGCCGACACCAAATCTTTTTAGGGGATTCAGCCCTTGCGTTTGCCCGCCCGGAAACGCTTCGTTAGCCGTTCCCAAGGCACGCAGCTGAGGCTACGGCCAGCCCTGGGAACGCACAGCAGGAAGCCAATGCCATACCAAGGCCGACACCAAATCTTTTTAGGGGATTCAGCCCTTGCGTTTGCCCGCCCGGAAACGCTTCGTTAGCCGTTCCCAAGGCACGCAACCAGCGAGCCAATGCCATACCAAGGTCGACAGCAATCTTTTTAGGGGGGTTCAGCCCTTGCGTTTGCCCGCCCGGAAAGGCTTCGTTAGCCGTTCCCAAGGCACGCAAACAGCAGGCTAAGGCTACGGCCAGCCCTGGGAGTGCACAGCAGGAAGCCAATGCCATACCAAGGCCGATATCAAAGCTTTTTAGGGGGTTCACAGCAGCGAGCCAAAGCCATACGAAGGCCAACAGCAATTCTTTTTAGGCGATCCAGCCCTTGCGTTTGCCCGCCCGGAAAGGCTTCGTTAGCCGTCCCCAAGGCAAACAGCAGGCTAAGGCTACGGCCAGCCCTGGGAACGCACAGCAGGAAGCCAATGCCATACCAAGGCCGATATCAACTCTTTTTAAGCGGTTC
>VSDK01008515.1:322314-367783 GCA_009767595.1 Symbiodinium kawagutii
CGCCGGTCCCGGGGAACGCACAGCGGGGAGCCAATGCCATACCAAGGCCGATAACAAAGCTTTTTAAGGGGTTCAGCCCTTTCGGTGTCCGCCCGGAAAGGCTTCGTTAGCCGTTCCCAAGGCACGCAACCAACAGGCTAAGGCTACGGCCAGCCGCGCGAATGCACAGCAGGAAGCCAATGCCATACCAAGGCCGATATCAACTCTTGCGTTTGCCCGCCCGGCAAGGTTTCGTTAGCCGTTCCCAAGGCCCGCAAACAACAGGCTAAGGCTACGGCCAGCCGCGCGAATGCACAGCAGGAAGCCAATGCCATACCAAGGCCGATATCAACTCTTGCGTTTGCCCGCCCGGCAAGGTTTCGTTAGCCGTTCCCAAGGCCCGCAAACAACAGGCTAAGGCTACGGCCAGCCGCGCGAATGCACAGCAGGAAGCCAATGCCATACCAAGGCCGATATCAACTCTTGCGTTTGCCCGCCCGGCAAGGTTTCGTTAGCCGTTCCCAAGGCCCGCAAACAACAGGCTAAGGCTACGGCCAGCCGCGCGAATGCACAGCAGGAAGCCAATGCCATACCAAGGCCGATATCAACTCTTGCGTTTGCCCGCCCGGCAAGGTTTCGTTAGCCGTTCCCAAGGCCCGCAAACAACAGGCTAAGGCTACGGCCAGCCCTGGGAACGCACAGCAGGAAGCCAATGCCACACCAAGGCGGATATCAACTTTTTTTAAGGGGTTCAGCCCTTGCGTTTGCCCGCCCGGCAAGGTTTCGTTAGCCGCTCCCAAGGCACGCAAACAGCAGGCTAAAGCTACGGCCAGCCCTGGGAACGCACAGCAGCGAGCCAATGCCATACCAAGGCCGAAAGCAACTCTTTTTAGGGGGTTGAGGCCTGGCGTTTGCCCGCCCGGAAAAGCTTGGTTAGCCGTTCCCACGGCACGCAAACAGCAGGCTAAGGCTACGGCCAGCCCTGGGAACGCACAGCAGGAAGCCAATGCCATACCAAGGCCGATATCAACTCTTTTTAGCAGGAAGGCCGATATCATTCAAACAGAAGGGGGTCGGCGGCACCTGGGCGTTAGCCCATTCTATATTAGTTACACCGGCGGATAACTATATAAACTAAAATTTAAAATTTATAATAGATTTCCCTGGTGTGTGTGTGTGTGTAACTAGAGTAAGTACCAGGCAAATGGAGGATTTAGATATAAATATACCAAAATTCTGAATGTTGGGTTACAGGCCCATGAATGTCTAACCAGGGGTTGCCGCTCTTGATGGGCACCATCTCTGAAAAAAATAGCCAGGCGGTTCAACCACCCTGCTGGAAAATTGCTGGGCCCCAAATATACACAAATATATATATATATATATGTATGTATATGTATGTTCATTCTTGTTCCGTGTGCATGCGTCATTCATGAGTCGATCGAAATATCCATAAATGTATACCTGGAGCCAAAAAGACCCTTGTTTGGACCTGTTTTGACAGATTTCACACTTCAAATTGGGGAGATAACTATCCAAAGCAAAGGTCTTGTGAGTTCCATATCTATATGGGAGAGTAAATATGTATATAAATATCTTTATGTGATTAAATGTGTACACGCATATATATATCTATTTTTATGTGACAATATATGCAAATAAATGTAAATGAAAACAATATATGTATATTAAATAAAATATATATATATATATAAATTACTGGACACAATATAACCTGCTAGATTGAGGGACGATAACGGTTGATACTTAGTCGGTGAAAAAAAACAATTCCAAAGATGATGGTTTACCCCTTGAAAATTAAATCATGTATGATCAAGGTGGATGGGATGGGTTTTTGAAAGCTCCACTCTATGCTCAGAAAGACTGGGCTATGGCTGGTTCAAGGTGAACAACAAACACACGTACATGAAGTTTTTACACGATATGCAAAGTGCAGTAAGCATACATACATAATACATCATAATCAAACATCACAGTACACTTTCCAATACCAAACAATGTTCTTTACTCATGGAACACAAATCAAAAACAATTCATCCACCCAACAACAAATCAACGCCCACTCGAGTGTCCGAGCATGCAAATGCTCCTCCACATCACAGCTGCATCAGCCGCCAAGAAACGTTTCCCATCCTCGCAAATGGTCACAGTATTCACCGCTCCCATGTGCTCATCGTACTCCTCGGGAACCCCAATTGCGGTTGCACTCATCTTGCAGTTGTCCTTTTTCAGGGTGTTGGTTGTTGCCACCGTGAACACCATCTTGATCTGGTTATCTAGTTGTTCTAAGCCATCCCAAAAAATCAACCATCACAAAATATTTGGGAGAATTTCAAAACCACAAACAGATTGGGTCTTGGTGTGTGCATTTTGATTTGTGCTGGCAAGCGGAGCGCATTCCACTGGTGTTCTTTTCAAGAGCATCTCAGCACATGGAATTTCAAGTTCCACGTGAGCAGTTTCTGGCGTGAATTGGTTCCGATGGTTGGCATAGGTTTCCCTGAAAACCAAAGCCCGGGAAACACAGCTTCAAGGTAGTCCAACATATTGAAAACCTAGTTACTAGTTCTGATTAGTTCTGTCATCATTGTCCTGATCAAGTTCCGGCCTTTTACATTGCGCTCATTGTTTCTCCGCGAATGTTTTTGCTACCCAGCTGTGCCAGTCTTGAACAGCAAACCAACCAACAAACCAACGCACCAACAAACCAAAGTGCCAGCCAACCAGTTAGAGTTGATATATCCCTACGATTGTTGCTTGTTTAGTTGGCTTCTTGAGCCACCAACCACGCAACAAGGCAACCAACTCACCAATCGCCACCTGGACAATTTCGCAGGTGTTGGCGTCCCACTGCACTGCCTGTTGGAGGCCCGCATTGGAATGTCAATGGCAACTTGGCTCATGATGGATGATTATAGGGGATTGATTTGTGGCCAACGAGGAATTATAGTGCTTATAGTGATTAATTTGTGGTTCAAAGGGGATACGACCCAAAAATTAAGCAAAAACAATTGAAACTTCAAATTTTGAGCAACAAACATGTTATTGATTATGATGGTGGCTAGTCAAGGGAGATGATAAGCAACAATTAACCGACAATACAACCAATTTGGTAATTACGATGGTTACCAATAGGGATGAAGAGGGGATAATCAACAACAACCACCACAACCACAACAACAACAACAACAACAACAACAACAGCAGCAACAACAACAAGACCAACAACACCACCAACACCACACTACCACTACCACTACCACTACCACCAACAACAACATCAACAACAACGGTGCAACAAACCTGGTTTTCATTGTAATGATTGTTAACCATAGGACGCCAATAATACTGGAAAATCACCAACAATGAGGCCAATATGGAGGTTTATTGGGGTTTCTCAAGCCATTGGGATCCCCAAAGTTGTGGATGGTTGGTTGTCCTTTACATGAATGCTTGATAAACTGGATGATACCTGGGCGTCTCTAACATTTTGAGAAACACTCACATTGGTATGGGTGAATGCCAAATGAAAATTTGTAGATGAACAGCATGGGTTAAAGGTAGTGGTAGCCTATATGATGCCAGTAAGTTTTCTGCCAAAGGCTTCGGACCAGTCTATTGATGGTAGCATCATTCCTTGTGAAAGTCTTCGGTAAAAACAAGTAGCACGCGACGTTGCATTGAGGTCTTATAGAAACGCTTATGGACGCCCACCATTTTTCCATGGGAATTGGCTACCGTGATCTCACCGTAGCGGCGATTTTCTCCTGCCTTCTTATTGGAGCACCCAGTCACGATGACGTTCTGCTGCGAAGGATCAGGGTGAACTGAAACCTGAGGGCTGCGTCACCGTGGAGACGAAGTGATGCGACTGGTTGGCTCTTTGGCTGCATGGCTGCGGTGGTTTTATCTGGCGTTGTAAGGGTTATAGTGGTTGATAATAGGGGACAATAGGGCATACCCCTCACTTGCGCACCCAAAATTTCACTCACTTGCGCACCCACGCATTCACTCACTTACGCACCCTAAATCTCACTCACTCGCACGCCAAGAGACTTTCATACCTTTCATACCTTTAGGGTCTTGGTTTAGGGGGGACAGGGGGCATGGGAACATGGGGACAGGGGGACATGGGGGCTCATAAGATCTCATTGTCGTTTCATGGTTTTATCTGCGACATTCAAATGGGGACATGGGGACATGGGGGCGTGGGGGCATGGGGGCGTATAAGATCTTTCATATGGAATGGGTGCGTCGCCGCATTTTTTGCGCTCTATGCGTAGCTTTTTTTCTAAATCATCCAAGAGAGCTAGCCCAACTTCGTTCATCACCACATACGCCGTCTTACTGCGGGCCTTGCTGCAAGTGGAATTTTGATTGTAGCCTTGGATTTATTGCATGCGCTTCGGAGTTTGAAACAGGTTTCTTAGTGCCAAACGCTGGACATTTTCTGCAGCTTGAAGTCCAACACGACGCCCTCCAGCCATGACTGGCACGCCTAAGTATCTGGATTGGGGAGAAAACAAGGATGCAAGCATGCATTGATCACCGCCGTAAGGCGCAAAATGTTTTTGTCAGGCTCTGACAGCAATGGCTTCAGCTGTCGTATCCCACGTCATCCAACCCAGGGTGATGTGGTAAGGTTGCCCCTCCCAACATGTACCCCGGCGTGGTCCGGGATCACCTTGATGCAGAAGAACGCTTGATTTTTGACAATCATGGTCGGGACTGCTGACTGGCCTCGACAAACCGAATCCCCAAGAAGAGCAATTGTCCCGGGTAGAAAAAGCAGCACAATTCTTTTTCAAGCACAACTTGTGGTTGGTTGAAAATCTGCTTTGCATTTGCTCAGTATCTGACATCAAAGCGGCCGAGCCAAACGCTCGCAGCATGAAGGCTCCCCTCAATGAAGAGGATTTTCCCAGACGGCTGCCAGCGCTCCACGTCCTACAGAAATCATCACGCAAAGTTGGGCCTGTGGACCCGTGCGATTCAATTAAGCGGCCCTCGTCGGAAAGCCTGTGCCTTCTTTGGAGCCATCAATGGACCACTCCGGGAGCGCCTGGACGGTCTTCCACCAAACTGGATCCTGGCGGGTCATATTGGGAAACTGCTTTGAAGTCGGCTTTTCTTTGGAGGCTCATGGTTCTATTTGCCGAACTTGTGGCCTCGCTGCTGAATGCCATGGTCCGCTTAAAAGCTGGCCCCGCGATGCCCGCGTACCAAAGAAATCTATGCTGCTGGAGCCCAAGATGGAGGATTAACCGAAACATGCAACATGTTTTCATTGCAAGAGGCCAAAGCAGTCTTGAACTTACCCATGTTTGGTTTAGCAAGCCTCTATGACATGGACACCTTTGCTGCCTGCAACCTCCAAAAACAGCCATCACCACATTCAAGGCGAGTCATGCAGCACGCGCTTCAACCACGATGCTGACTCGGTTTCACATAATGATTTTCTTCGAGCTAATCAAATGCCAAAGCATGGTCTGTATGTGTATGGTTGCAATGTTGTGCCTGGCAGTTCCGAGCAAGCGGTCAGCTCAGTATCTTTGGTCGGAAAATTTCAAAATCCCAGGTAAGCCGCTCTGTCCACGCAGCCTGATCAGGAAACATGAGTGTAACAATTCTCCAGCGAAAAGAAACTCCATTTTCATGACTCATGATTCTATAGCTCTTCCCAATGTTTGGCCAGCGTATTGTCGTCCAAAATTCAGCGCCGTGCTTACCGCGTGACCTGCCAAAGTTGATAAACTTAGAAGCTATAATGCATCAGCTACACCTCTAACACCGTGCCTATCTTCGGACGACTTCGCGATGAGCTGGGAATTCAAGTTCCTGAAGCAATCAAATCTGAACGCTGCAAATACCTCCAACACTTTCCTACTTCCCCTGTCCTCTGCACAAGCATTCCGCTGCACCCAAAGGATGTCTTCCGCGGTTGCCGTGAGTTCCTGCGCGAAGCAATGCTGGCAAGTCTATATAGAAGACACCGTCTATATGTCTTCTACATGCCTTAGTGCAATCGAGGCTCGATCGTCCCCAGAAGGTCTTCCTTATGGAGTGGGCCGGAGATGGTCTCCTTCACCCGCTCCGTAAAGCGGACGGCGGTCTTCCAGTCCGCATCCCGCATCGACCAATATTGGCTGAATTGGTCGTGCTTCCAATCCTCGGAGCATTATCACAGTATTAAAACACAAAGTCAAAGCAAATGGGAGACATGGGGACATGGGGGCTTTTAGGGCCTTGGTTCTATTTACTGCGCAATTTTTGCATTGCGCAAAGCATGTGGAGGATGACTCCATGCACTCAAAGTACCACGCCTGCCACAGAAAAACAAGATCTCAGGTAACCGGGTGTACAAGAGAGGGAAATTTTGGGTGTACAAGCGAGGGAAATTTTGGGTGTACAAGCGAGTGGTCGCCCGAAAATAGGGGATAATAATCAACTTGGCTGGTTGGATCGCTGGTTGGTTGGTTGGTTGATGCCGCAGGAACGCTGCGAACAGCTGTTGGCTCTTCTTCCTGACCCTGGTCAGCATGAATTGGACGAACAATTACTTATCAGCCATTTTTTTCCTCTAGCAAATAGCGATTAGCTGTGGCCTAGCAGTGAATTCTAAACAAGAAAGGAGAAAAACCACTGGATCAACCAGTATATCAGCCATTAAACTCACATGATCACATATGAGCAATCTTGATGAGTTCATGGTCACTTGACATTTTTGTCGGCCACTGATTATTACATACATTAATATACATATAAACAATGATGTTCTCATCAACCATTGCCTATCAACAAATACCGTTAGTCTGTTCTCTAGTTGGTGGTAGATACATCCTTATCATTCTTAGCTATCAACCGTGGTCAAACACCATGCTTGCATGATCACCAATGAGTTGTCCTGCCGCATCTGACAGCTGAATGCTTCGCAGGACTTCATCGACACTGGAAAACCACCAGCTGCAGCTTAGTTCAAGTTGGGAACCTACTATTCCA
Source organism: Symbiodinium kawagutii (assembly GCA_009767595.1). Classification (NCBI taxonomy): domain Eukaryota; class Dinophyceae; order Suessiales; family Symbiodiniaceae; genus Symbiodinium; species Symbiodinium kawagutii. The sequence goes on from VSDK01008515.1 coordinate 329,314, forward strand.
GATGGTTTTTGTTTCACTTGGTTGGGGGTCCTGTGTTGATGGGGGCACCAAATTACTATGCAGTGGATGCATGTATGCACATAAGCGTGTATGTTGTAATCCACCAAATGAGCAATCATCAGTTGTCGGGCGCATCAATGGCACAACTCCAACCTGATCAACCGTGGTTCCATGATGTGACAACAACAACCATGGTTTCAACGATCATCGCCGCGCAACAGAAGCTCGTCCGGAGGCAGTGCTGGAACCATTTTCTGACAATACGGTGGCATACGTCCTAAGAGGTCAAATCCGAACCCTCCGTCAGACTGAAACATTGGCCAGGATGCTTTGCATACCCAGCTGGCTGTGCAAGATCGGACCATCCGAGGCATCCCGGAGCACAGTACCAAGAAGTATGCTATGTCTCGCTTCAGTAACGCCGGGCTACTTATCTACACGTCGTAAAAGTTTTCTGGTCTACTTCATCAGTTATTATCGTGATTGCTATCTACTGAATCTACCACATCTAAAATCGTATGATGGCAATAAGTAAAAATACAGGTAAAATATGGTAAAATAGTAACAAATTACAAGAGGTAGAACGAAAGGTAATGAACCCGTATGTACGATTATATACCAAGGCGATACTGAAGGAATCCTGCATAGCTCTTGATTTCAAGTCTATTATGAGTGAAAATCAAACATGGATCAGAAAGAATCATACTATACCAGCTAGAGTACCAGCTAAATCCAGCTACTTCAGTGATTCGCATGACCAGCCGAATGGCCCACCAAATTTTCAACTCGACGGACTCCTTGTGGTCTCTTCACTATTGCAAATGGGACATCGGACGTAGCGAAACAGCAGCCACCTTTCCACACAAGATCTGTGAAATCGATGTCCGCAGGGGAGTCTGGCTTCCTTCTCGTCGCTTCCCTCATCGAAACAAATGGAACAAGTGCCCGGCTCCTCACCATGCACATCCTCCAGCATGTTCTCCACAACGGTCCTTCTGCGGTGGAATTCCACCGAGGATCTCAGGACCTCCAGCTGTTGCGGACTAATGTCAGAGCTGAGAAGCAGTTGCACTGTCCTGGAGTCGCGCATCGCCTGGAACATGGCCGCCCGCGGCTCAGAGATGCCATTCACTTCCAGCACAGCGAGTCCAATCTCAACGGGACACTGACGGTTCCTATCGTTCCATCGCCTGACAGCGGTAGTCTCCAACAAGTCTACCACCAGAAGTCCTTGAATGCTTGGATGCCCTCCCATAGTGACACCAAAGAACTCCCCTTCTGGACGCTCCAGCACCACTCGGTAGGACCCGGTTCTTTGCTGTGGCATTCGGTGTCCCCTGAGCCGCGAAATGAACTCGAAGCACCACATCCTGGGTCTAGGGGATTCGAAGGGGTGACATGCCTCAGTCTTTGTAGCTCTTAGGCCGGACTGGAGTGCTTGAGCCAAAAAATTAATCAATGAAACTCATGACCAGTCAAACACAATTGATATTACTTAGCATGATTTTTCGTGATGATGAACTATCTGGAACCTCCAACACTATACGCAATTCTGCTCCCAGGGCTTTTTGCTACACTCTTCTGGGGACATCGCATAAATCATGCTACACTGTTTTAAGCTAAGGTCTCGATCGCAAAGTCTGAGTTCGTACACTTTTTGTTAATTTGGCTGGCTGCTTCCACGATCCAAGCTATTTTGTGCCAAAGTTTCCTGGATAGATTGAGCGGCTTGCGACTGGGCGGCTGTTTGATGTAAAGAAATTGTAATTCGGTCATGTTTGAGGAATTTTACTGAAACATCCCGAGCGGGACGTAGCCCAAAACAAGCGGAAACGCGCGCACATTTCCGAACAAATCCCAACGCAAAACGGCGCACATCAAATTTCCGCTGCTTGCCGTGGTTCACCCTACATGCATTTCTGAAGACTCAGTGTTTTGAAGCTTTTGGGTCGAGATGTCTTTCGAAAGACTGTGATTTTGCAATGCTCGAGGGGTATGATATGATGCCTCGAGCACTTACTTTTGAAACGACCGCAAACTTACACATCATCAAGATCAATGGCTCTGCGAGCAACAAAAAACGTGTAGCACATCACATATTTGTGTTACAATGGATGGCCTAGGAATGTGTTTACGAGGGCAAACACATGAAGCGGACTCCAAAAACTCTTACCGTGCTGAGTTCTCAACTTCCTTCTGAATCGTTCCCGGCCCATCATCAGCTGAAGGGATTCTGAGAGGATTCACCATGATGGCATTGTATCTTGACTTGATCAACGAAGGGAAACAAACGAACCAACTGAATCCATATGCAAACATGACTTAACCGAACCAAATCCAAACATGTACTTGGCATTTCAACTATGAGCGGTGCCAGAAGCATTGGTTAGATAGAACCCTTAGGCAAGTTATCGGTTTTAAAAGGAAAATGGTGCCGTTTAGAAATGATACCGCTCCAGCAAGAACAGTCGGTTTATCGGTCATCTAAGACAATGGTTATTTCTGCCAAACAACTTGCATGTGTTCTACATAGATATACTGTATCCACCAGCTAACCCATGAATCATTGTTAAAGCTATTTGCATTTGGTCATTATGGTTATTGATGCTCTTTTTCATGGATGTTCTCCCAAGAATCAGTCGACCCAACCCCATCATGGGTCAGTTTAGGGAGCTACTTTGCCATGTAACAATCCACCCACCAAGATCTACCCTACCTTAAAGGTAGCCCCGGGTGCCCCAGCCAACCATCCCAACCCCAGCTGAGCATAGGATTCCCGACACAGAAGGGCGTCTTTTTGTTGGTGAAGGTGGCAATGACCTTCCCCGTTTCGGTGTCCCAATACCTCGGTTGCTGCAACTCGTGCTGATCAGCCTCCAAGGGCCCTGCTTAAGCAGGTTGGTTTTGCCCTCCAAAATATGGGTTATAACTTTTGAAAATAGTGGTTTCGGAGACTCATGGTACCCTCTGGTCATTTAAGATGGCTGGCTGGAAAATCTGCCATTTCAATTTTCAATGGATCATTTCCATTCATTTTGACGGGTTTCTCTGAAAAAAATGATGATTTTCCAGCCAGCCATGTTGAAGATTACCCGAGTGTAAACATGATTTGCTGATTGGTGGTTTCAACCCCGATGACAAATATGCTCGTCAACCAACCATTTGTTTAGAATTACTATAGGGAAAATGAGCAAAATGTCAATCAAATCAGCAACGAGCAATTTTTGAACCGCTATTACTGGTTAGCTTCCCTCTATTGTTGATTATTGTTGATGGTTCTAAATCCCTAAAAACACCTATAAAACCACCAGCCAGCTTGGGTTTGTGAACACCGAAGAATCCAACAGCTCCTGTATCCTTAGATAGTGGTGGACCAGGTCACCCCTGGATGATTCCACAACAGGATGCGCGGGGCAACAACATGAGTATCACTGCAGTAGGGTCACCTAGTTACTCCAAGTGGATCTGAGTCGATCCAGTTGTGGATCTCCGTGCACGCGAAAATCTAAGTGGGGCAACGAATTCGCCGCAGATCTGGGCAGCAAATCACGGAAGAAGAGCTCCTGAGGACAGGCGGCTGAATGTTTTTGTCATAGGACACGCTATAGAACCGGCGCCCATCCTCGGCCAGGGACGGAATTTCGACGACCCGGGTCCGCGTGGCCACGGGCGCTCATGTTGACCCATGGAATGCTCACAGTAACGGAAACAATGATGAATCATGATTGATGATAGATGATAAGCTATCAGCTATCATATATTGATGATGCATAATAGAATATATCATGATTGATGATGTTCAACCATGCATCATCTTTGTGATGTTTGATCATCCTTGACACTTGAACTTGATGGCTGACATGGGGCATGGTTGGACCAACCTCGCAGTTTCGAACGGAGCTCCGGCGACGCGGCGACGCCGAGTGTCAGCACAAAATGCGATGTCTCTGACTGCCTGGTCGTGTCCCAGGTAGGTCCGCAGGCACCTGACAGCTGGCGTCATGTGGTTCTTCCGACATGGATCAAAAATGCTCAGGCATGGTGATCTATATATAAATATACACACATGTGTACCTATGCAACAATACAATATATATATATAGTATAAACATTCATACAATATACATATATATATATATACCGAATGTTCAACAATAATGAATAGATACAGAATGCATCAATGCAAAAAAATACAATAGATTGTATACACAATAATAAAATGATGAATCACAATGACAGGTAAAAGTGGCTCGGTGGATGTCAGCGGATGTCAGGGACCAGTTGAGCTGTTGAGCGCTAGTTGGGGGAGTAGTTTTGGTTGGGGAAGTAGCACCCGATACATGGGGAGTTGGGTCAATATCAACCAACCAACTAATGGGGGATAATCACTTCCAATAATAGGGAGAAAACTAATCACAATGGTTAATGATACGGGAACCAGGGGCACGGGGTGCTGACCCACAGCCACATTGGATCAGGCGCAGAAGGGTCGTGTCACCACTGATACGAGCTAGCAATCATGCATGACAAGTACCAGAAGAGTATCACAAATGATGGCAAATCGGCCACTTTTCTAGATCGTTTCATGGCTGATCTTGAAAGCTCCTTTGAATGGTCCTGATATTTTACCGGGATGATACCTCTGATCAAATTTCCTGCAGGCAACTCATCCATACCTTCGGATCCATTCCGCTATCAGCTGATACATGGCGATCCAGACCGATGGCTGGCATCTCAACAGCACTTGAAGCCAGCCACAAACATGACGAGGTGCAGCATTTGATGGCCGTGACTATTGTAACTTGGTTCAGACTGGTGGTCAAGTCTCCGCGATTCGGTCAAGGTTCGGAATGATCTATCTGACGGTGGGTGAGGTGACTTGGGTACAGGACCCATAAACCAATGAATAGTCAGTTCATTGGTTTATATCTAAGCAATTTGTGATGGTTACCAATAATTATCATGATACTGACGACTGGTAATGGATGGTATGTATTGGAACTTATGGTAAATGAGCAAACCAGTACTAGAATGGACATCATTGCATATTCCCAATGTAATCCTTTGTGTAATGCACATATACGTGTGTGTGTGTGTGTGTGTGTGCATCTTTACCCATGGTAATTAATAAAGGTAGCATGCATACATGTATTATATGTTCTGATGACATGTTTCAAAAGTGGATTCAGCATATTCAAACTGTGAACACTCAGTGTACCATTAGCAATGAGTGAGTCAACATAGGGTACAATAGAGACAAACACGTTGATGCAGTAACACATGTAGGCTGTAAGGTTTCACCAGTGATGAAGTGATGGCAACATGAAAGCATCCTCTTGACACCAAACAGGACTGATATTGCGGGTTGATTCAAATCCCTCTTAACCACCAATTATCATGAAGCAATGACTGCCATTTCTGGCACCCTGCGGCTCCAGGGTTCCAGGCTTTCTCTGATTGTGGTAGTCCCAGATCATGATCTTGCCGTCCATGCCAGCAGACAGCAACAGGTGGGCCGTCTTGGGAAACCTCGGAGCCACGTCGTAGCCATGGTGGTACCGCAACATCCCAAGCGAGGTTTGTGAAAGGAAACCACCATTCTTTGGGGTACGCTGTGACCCATGTGTGCGCAGAAAGCATCAATGGTCTTAGTGGTTTGATAAGCGGTCTAACAATGTCACGTAGCAAAATATTCACGGACCGTGGAAGAAACAGTTCCGGGGGGAAAACATTAGGTGACAAAGCCTGAATATGCCATAATGCAAAGCCTGGATCAATAAACGACTGGTTGACAAGTAAGGGCAAGGGGGTTATCCGAGTATCCCCCTTACTTGTCATGGCTCCCTGCTCAATTGCAATCTGGGGTTCCACATCAATGCATAGTATGGCTGTGGGTCAGTTCACCCTTAGTCCCCCTGCTTCCCCTATCATTAACCAGGCTGTTTTCCCTATAGTTTTGTTGGTTATTACCCCCCATGGTTGGTTGGTTAACTGCTTGACCCAGCTCGCCATATATAGCTGGCATATATCCCCAAGCTAGTTGCTAGTTGTTATCCCCTATGATTATCCATTAACCAGCTAGGCTTCACCATTGTTGTTGGTTGGTTAACTGCTTGACCCGGTCGCTCGCCATATCAGGTGCCCAGCTCAGCCCATCGGCTCGTCTCGTTGCCGGCTTTCTGAGGCTCCGCGCCATTTGATCTTCGAAACGCCCATGGTGTGGCCCGTCCTCGGCAGACGTGAAGCACCGGCCGAGTAACGCACATGTCAATGGGTGAACGGCACCGTTGTACAAAAGGGATGCGCAGCAACAATGATTGATGTTGGTTTCTGATTAGTGTAACCCCCCCCGTAAAGTTAGCTGAAAATAGATGAAACCAACAGGTAGATACTAATCAGAAACCAACATTTTCACAAACATGCCGGGATAGAGTTCGCAAATTGGCGCAGCTACAGAATTGTGGCGGAACTGGTGACCGAGGTCGAGACCAGGTATGAACCCACTTCTTGGGCAAGAAACACCTCAGCGCACCGGCTGGGCAGGTGCTATAAGGAGAGTTGCAACGATTCAGTGATTGGGACCGTTGTCTCGGTTAAGGACCGTGCTTGATGAAGTGGTTCATTAGCTGGTTAACTAATGGTCCATGATGATTAACTAATGGCCAATAGTTATAAGTTATAATAGTTGATCATCTATGATGATCTGCGAGCATGGATATAGATAATTTGCTCTGTCATGCGTAATTAATTCAAGCAAATATGGTGAGATTCATACTAATAATCCACCCCCTCATATCACCACAAATAGCTGGTGCTCTACTTCCAATATACGTCCCATTCGCCCTTTGCGGGCCATGGATCATGATTAGTTCCAGATGGAAAGCGGGTCAACTGGTGTGATCCTACTCCATTCATTGGTTGGTTGCTGCTGTTTCCTCGGATCTAGTTGGTTGAAGGCCCGCTGTGATGGCAAAGGGCAGAAAAACGACCGTGACCAGTACAAACAGAATCCTATAAGTCTTCCACTAGCTAGCCTTTAGTTAGAAGCCTCCCGGTAGCTCCTTAGCTCCCCCTTTCAAGGTTCTTGAAAGGCCTGTAAGGATACACCTGGCAAAGCTCATGGATCCCTTCCAACCACCAGCTAGCTCGGCCTATTCTTTCGTCCCCAAGGAGCTCTTTTCTTGTGTTCTGGGAAAACTCAATTCACAACTTGTGTCCTCCTAGGACCATTTCTTCCTCCGAGATAAAAAGGCAAAAAATCAATGGTTGTGGGTATTCCAACCTAGATGCTGTCATGTGTTTGTGCTGATTCCCATGGTTTCACCAATAGTGGCAAATATTTGTGGCGGATAATCAACACATGGTACCAGCAACTAGCAGTTTAAGTACCATGAGTTGATAGTGGCAGTGGCGGTTCATCAACACCTCAGCCCAACGACAGTGGCAAACAACGATCCCAGATGCTGCTTGTCATCCACGTCTTTGGTGATGTTGGTCTTGGCGAGTGACACAAGTGACAGCATGCGCCGACAAGTTGTGTGTGTGTGTGTGTGGGTGTTGGCAGAAAAATGTATCTCTATCTCGATAAATATGATGAATATACGTGAATCTAGGCAATGCTACTCATACCTGAAAAAATGATACAGATCTACCTCATGTATTTTTCCATGTATACAACTATGAGTCAAATATTTCTATGTAAGCATCATGTTATATGATATTATCAATCACGACCACGCTTCATCCTGGCCTTGTTCTCAATCCAAGATCTGCCAGCATAATCCGTCTCCTGAAGGTTCCGGCGGCTGAACATCTGCAAACCAGTGTATAATCGCAAATTCAGGAAACCAGGTCTACACTGGATCATTGAGCATCAGCGACTATCATCAACATTTCGTTTGCGAATTCAAAGCATCGGCAATCAGCCGCGAATGCTACAGGATGTATTTGGCAATTGTTGCTTGTCCATTTCAGCACCAATTCTTGACCCAGCTGAGAAATCGATGATCTGGACCGCCAAGTTGTTGGAGCCACACTTGATTACACAACCATCCTTAGAGTAGATGCTGAACACCTCCCATTTCTCCCATGTTTGAATGGGAGGTTATACCTTGCATTAGTCAAACCAGATTGGTATACCAAGGATTACTCCATGCATGATTGTATACTTCTCTTACTCCAGGATGGCTATACCTTGCATTAGTCGAACATATCTGTCTGGAACATTGTCATGCCCCAGTGGCAAATCACTTTTTTTGTTTCAACCCAGGGACCTTCCTGCAAGCTATGCACAACTGGCTTCAAAAATCTGAGTCGGGCTATCCCCCTGCTTAATCATATCTATATAAACGCTGGTTGGATGGCTGTTTGACCATATATCAGCCAATGGTCTAAATGTCTTAATATCTGATTTTGCCCAACCCTGATAGAAATCATCCCGGATTAAAATTTGAATCCTTTGTTTAGGTACCGTTTCCTGTTGGAGCCTGGATTTCGCATCGGTTCTATAGTCCAACTGTAAGCTCAGTGGCCTGTCAGTGGCCACTCATATCTATGGTTCCGTGCTCTGTTGAGTTGTCGTCCATCAAGAAGAATCTTGAAAATGATATACTCGTTGCTACTTCCTCGTCCACTTCAAGGCTATGGTTCATCTGAGTTAGATGATTAGCTCACTCTGATGGATGAAGACACCAAAGTGTTAGCCTAATTGCAACAAGTAGGTTATAACCAAGTTACCAAGCAAGAGTAACCATCCGGAATTCCTGAGATTTCACTCTTTATGGTGTTGAAGAGGTAGCAATACAGCAGCGCTTCAACAGGATCACCGTTCATTGAACGCGAATTCCACTCTGGACAGTATCATTTTCTGATAAGCGGAACAACATACGGCAACAGTGGTGGCTTCGAGATCCCCTGCTAAAGCTCTAATCTTTTGTGGGCATATGGCTATGGGTCAATATTAACCAACCAATAATGGTGGTTATTACCCAGCCAACTATAGGAAAAACAATGGTTAATGATAGGGGAACCAGGGGTACGGGATTTTGACCCACAGCCATATAGTAAATCCATCGAATCCAAAAAACACTAAACATCTAAGCCAGACTAGCGGCTGTAAGCCACAGAGGTAAAATCTTATCGCAACCATCCAGCCCACCTCACACGTCCTTGTTTCCATGGAAGATGGACGTCACACGTTCTTTCGTTTCTCGTTCTTCACCTGTAATGACCCATGATGGTTGATGGAAGAAATCTCTAGGATGGTCCATACATCAGCAAAACAGTAGTGACGGATCCCGTCCCTTTTTGTGACTACTACCATAAATTGTTAATGATCATTGAAAACCATTATTGAGCACTATCAACCAGAACTACAAATTCAGCTATTATTGACCATGATTGAAAGCCATTCGTGACCATTATTGACCACTGATTGGTGGTTATTTGGGTTTAAACCACCAATCAGTGGTTGATGCTACATGTTCAATCATGCTTGTGGAGTTGATGGGCAAAAATGGTCATTCGAAGCTACCTACGCTTGGCATCCCCGGGACCCAGTTGGTCAATGATGCTTTAAGAATGCTTGAAAATGTTAGATTGTATGGATGCTTTAGAAATGGCGAGGATATGAACCTCATAAGAACTAACTATTTCTGATAGCTTTAATATAAACATGAATTAAGGTTATCATGTTAAAATGACACAAACGGCAACAATGTTCGGGATCTCAAGCATTCTCAAGCTATAAACCACTGCATTGCCTTGCTGCTTGCTGCCTGACATGGCTTGAAGTCTCCAAGCTCAGTTCATCTACAATATTTGTCAACCTAAGTCGTCAGTACCATGGACTTGCAGGGGCTCCCATGGGCTTCCATGGGCTCCCAGCACCTCCCAACAGCACCAACGCTTTCGCCTTCCACCGCTTTCTCTTCTTCGGCCCGGCGAGCCACTTCCTCCTCACGAGCCTTGGTTTCGTACCAGCGAATGACCGTGGAGCACCAGCAACATGGCGGTTTGTACTTCTGCTTGAACCATTTGGACCCATTCCAAACTTGGTGGCCTATAGATCCCTTGCTAAAATTATATTTTTAGTGGTTATATGGTAAATCAATCATATCCCAAAAACACTAAAAACCTAAGTTAGTGGGTATAAGCCATCCAGAAAAATATGTCATTCCAGAGAGTGACACCTCTTCGCTAAACAATTCACCCGATCCAATAATATGTCAAGTTACATCTATGAAATCATGGTGATCTCGGTTGTATATTGACGAGTGCCGTCCATTTGTGGACCCCCAAAAGTCGATCAGTTTCCTACCAACATTGCCATGGATCTCTATCAACTGACCAATTGCACCAAGAAATTACGGCAAGTGATCCATGTTCACTTTCTGTGGAGTACCATTTGCCATCATACTATGGTCACCTCCGTGAATATTCGTGACGTTTGTTACTGATGGCTGACGACATCTCATCCCAGCCTGGCCCCCTGGCGCCCCCCGAACGCGGCCAGCCTTCACCTCGACCTCCAGCTGCTTTCTCACCACTTCGCCGTCGATGAATCCGCCCCACCTGAGGCGGGTGAACTCCCAGACCTGACTGGGTCACCGTTGGAACTGGGGTGGGTTGCCGGGTTGGTGACCGCGTTAGTTACCTATGGTAGGTTGGTGACTGGAAGGGTAGGGTAGTAAGGTCTGGTAGTCTCTTACCTGAGGAAAATCATTGAAAATCATGGTTTGTTCGAGGAATCCCGGGTGAAATCAGATACCAAAGGGTGACCCCTAACTCTTCAGAGAGCTGTGTGAATCTGGTGGCAGGAGAATAGAAAAACCTCAAACACTACTTCTGGGAGCTGCACATCATCCGTCGAAATCATTGTCGTTGCTCCTGTTGTTGATGCTGCTGTTGTTGGTGGTGGTGGTGCTGCTGCTGCTGTCGTCGTCGCTGGTATTGTTGCTACCCAATCAGCTAATACTGTTGTTATGGTTGTGTTTATTCTTACTTCTTACTCATGTTATTGTTGGCATTGTCTTCTGCAGTTACCTCTGGTAAGCAATCAAACTAGCACCTCTATTTGTATTCCTTCTGTTACCTTATGGTGATCATTGCCTCTGTTGTATTTGGCATCTTGTCTTCTTATCTCAACAAGCAGCACTGTTATTCTCTGTGTTGGTATTAATTCTAAGTGAAGATATGGTAGAGCCATCCAATCACCAAAATCCAAGAGCTATGAAGAGCTCAGTTTATGGCTGCAACATGCTGCAACCAACCCAGCTGCAAAGCCAGAAACAATCACGACTCAGCCGCTGCTGTGGCCGCCCACTTATCTGACTCGGCGTGGCCCTGCAGCCGAGGCATGCGTGGCCAAGGCTACAAACGGATGCTTCGACCTGGGATATGACTTCATTAACCTACCTGGTGGGTGGTGCTCACCACCCCATAGTGGAAAAATATCTTTACTTCTCAACCAACCATTTGTCCAATATGTTTAAACATGGTTGGAGAACAAAAACAAGATTTAAATTGGAAAATAAACATCTATTTTTCCGAATAACCTTGATTACATATGGGAAAACAAACATGCTTAAAACCCCCAGCCAGTAACTATTGCAAATCACCCTAGAAGGTAGGTGTACTAGCCCCCCAGTTCACCATGGTTGGCAACCACTTGCGAAAGGGGGACGCAAACCCAAGCACTTATTGGGGGAACAACTTCTTCAAGTATATCAAGCATTTATTGATGGATGTTTCATGGTTACCTTAGCTTGACATGCCTGCAAACAAATATGTTATTCAATGATATTCAATGCAATGTGTTGTTGCCCTATTCGGGCACACAGTAAGAAAATAAACCACTTCGGTAAGTTTGTTCACAACATCGAAATTGACACACATGACGACTTAGATCTTCCAACACAATGGGTCGACGGTCATCATTCCCAAGAAAGCTTCGAAGTGGTTGGTCATTACCTTATCAAATGTGTAAAAAATCAGGAAGTACACTCAATCATTATTTGTGACCAGCAACAAATCAGACTTCTAAAAAAATCACATATCATGGTGAACAATCATCCCTGAAACCATCAACAAATTCAACTTGTTCCAATTACTACACACTCCTAAGCCACACTTGGACCTGACTGTTACACGACCACTACTCTGGCGGCACCGCGCTGAGTTTTGCGCCTTGCCAGTTTCGGCCTGACAAAAGGTGGTAGCCAGATTGACACCTGATGATTGGTTATCTTGTGATGATTTGCCATTGTGTTTGATGAGAGGTGAAATGATAGGTTAAATGATGGGTGAAATGATAGATTCAATGATAGGTAATGGTTAATCATAGGTGATGGTTAATGATAATAGCCCAATAAGACCAATATGTTGGTTTCTCAAAATAGGGGACCCCAACAAAAATGGTTGGTTTGTTGTTCAAACTGTTGGATGATTTGGAGGATCCCGTATTTTGACAATTCAGTGATAGGTCAATGACAGTTTAGTGAGAGGTTAAATGATAGATTGAATGATAGACCAACGATTCATCAGCCAGAAAACGGCTTTTTGATGAGCTAGCTACTCATAGATTCATAGACTCATGGATGGTTTTCATGCTGCTTGAATTGCTACTGATCGATCAATAGCCTGGCTCATTGATGCCAAGCTTGCGCTGTTCAGCTTGTATATGGCTGTTTCTCAAAATAAGGGACCCCCCAAGTCATCCTTTGTTAACTATTTATTGTAATAAATCAACCATTTTTTGAGGTTCCCTATTTAATAAATCTCCATATAATGATAGCTGGTCGATGCCGGGAATTGATGATGCGCAAGCTGGTCAACGATGCAGCTGAGGCTTGGGTCATGCTGGGGTGTGCAGCTGGGGTGAGTTCCCTGCGATATGGCCATAGTAAGTATACCCTTATAAGATAGGTCATAACTCTTCCAACCATGGTTAGCAGCCACTTGCAAAGTCAGGATGTACACCAGAATACACAACGAAGTCGCCAGCATTGACTGGACTGGTTGTCACCAGTTCGTTCATTAGTAGGACGCTTGACCAATCGCACATGAATTAAGCTGCTTGAACAACGACGTGAACCATGAGCGCATCACCACTGAGAAAGGCCAGTGGTCGCGAGCAAGTTAGTACAAAACAAGAGGGAAGGACCTGAGCTTCCAAAAGCCCGCTCCACTGTTGGGTCTAGATTTTCCTATCAGAAACATGTGCCTGTATACTAATCAGCCACAGCTTGTCCATAAAATTCTGCGAACATCTGCGAACACCAAATATAGAGAGACTGTGGCTGTATTCAAAGCATGTCATGACTTGGCCTTGTAGCTCATGTACTTGGATATGCATCCCAAACGATCGTGGCAATGATTATCAACCACGGTGAAAAGTTGTATTGAACTCATCTACAGCATCATGAGCATGGTGACCGTAAACCATGGCCAGCAACAACCCAGCTATAACTGGAAAGTAACCATGGCTATGGCCTCAATAACTGGCTTGAAGTGGTGATGACTTTGACGAAGACCCAGTATTTTAACTCCAAGTACTTCACAAACATTTATTGATATCATTTACACCCAGTTCTTACTTCCCAGTTCTATGTCATAAACGCTATTAACCATGGTTACTTCCCAGTTAGAAGCCATTAATTAATGTTGAAGGATTTGGTGGTTTCTCAAAGTAGGGGTACCCCCAAATCATCCAATGTCAATAATTTATAATAATCAACCAACCATTGTTAAGGGTCTCTTATTTTAAGAAACCATCATTTCAGGAGCCCATCTACCACGACACCCCTGGGGGCAGCACGTCTGGGCCCTCCAATCTCTGCCTGGCTTAAACTCTGGCCATGAACCAGCTAGTTGAGTACATCGGGTTGGTTGATGGGAAAATCCATGTTGGAAATCCATGGAAATCCCTTGTTTCAACCACCAATTATACGGGTTTCCACCAGATTTTGCCATCAATCCTTGCCGGGAATGATAGGCCAAAGCCAGAGGATGTGTGAACGCTGGCTGGGTTTATCAATTGCGGGGATGCCAATTTAATAGTAGAGCATGACTGTTGGGGGATACCTCCGATTAATCAACTAGGGGTTTAAAAATTCAGGGTAAAAAATTCCAACCTCAAGTATATTCACATCTTGGTGCTAAAATGTGGTAAACACATGAAGGTTGCTGCAGGTAGATGCAAACAACAAAAGATAAAAGGAAAACTATAGGTGGTTAGTTGGATGTCTTTTCGTGCAACTCTGATGTGTGCAGTTGGACGGGTGTTTGTGCAACGTTGCATGCTAATGTCAACGTCTGTTTGTGTCACAATGCAAGCTCCTTTGTAGGTGAATATGAACACGTGCGTGTATCTGCGTAACAACGGCAAATACATGTTTAATATGCAAATGAACCCGTGCATCTACATGTGGGCTTGCCCATGGATGATGGACCCCCAGGGAGGATGTGGTGGGTTTGCCTACTGCTGGGGATAGTTGAGGGACCATGGCGAACTGGACAACCTGGGGGCCGTGTGCACCTCACGACCGGAACTGCTCCTGCCTCTTGCGGGGCTTATCCCAGAGACCGCGGCCAGCTTGGTAGTTGGCTTCAGTACTCACCTGGCCACAGTGGGTCATAGGCTGTTGAGGAATGGGTACAAAAATATTACTGATTAATGATATGATTGATATGGCTGATATGGTTAACGATATGGTTACAGTAAGATGGTTAACGATATGATATGATTAATATTTCTAACGCTGTGGTTAAATGGCTTTATAATGATAAAGTATAGTTGATATCCAGCAATAACCGACAGAAAGAGGGTTAAAGGATGGCTACTTGATAGTTGATGACTGGTACTGATGTATGAAATGATATTTGTGACAGTTGAGGACAACAATTTACTACCGTTCGAATTGGAACCCTCTTGGTAGCTCCAAATCGCTCCCCCTTTAAATGCCCTTAAAGGGCTATATGGGTACCCCTGGCTCCTGGCCTCGCTCCCAACCACCAGCCAAATATGATAAATCTATCCACTGGTGCTCAAAGCAGTCGCAGGATCAAAAGGATTGATAGATCCAAATTCATAAATCACCATCTGTTTGGTGGTTTCAACTCTTATGAAAAATACTAGTCAACTATTTTTTTTAAATAGCTACTAGTGAAAATAACAAATGCTTGAAACCACCAACCAGCCATCAGTTTCACCATGGTCGGCGATTGTATGTGATTTGCCATCAAACAAAAAATGAGGTATCAACACCTCTGGTAAATCATTGAATCATTGCCAACCATGGTTAATCAAGAAATATCATAGGGACCATAGATATGGCTCTATGAATCATCAACGCCTCTGGTCTCATCAATATCTCCGGTACCAGGAGACATGACGGGATCCAGAGCCCGGAAGACCTACTATGGAGCTCCCGGGTCATGAGTTCGCAGCAGGACCCTGTGCCCTGGTTGCAACAGCAGCGTCACATCATCACATCCCCCCAGCAGTCCGTCAGATCTACCCTATTTGTTGGGTAGATTTGACACTGTGCAACTTTGCTTCCCCGAAACTGTCCATGTTGAAAGTCTAAGGAAAGGATTCAGTCTGAAACCCAAAGGTCACAAACCGCAGTTTGAAAAGACGTTTCATTCAGGGAATCATAGTAAATCCGGCAACAATTGTGATACTGTAGTATGTCTCAGCAAAACTCCGAATAAGACCGCGGTCCCACAGGAATAGATGGTTCGTAGTTTCAAATTGCCCACGGTTGATGGTGGGACATGATCCTTAAATGGAGCCTGAAATGGGAGCTCAAGTCTGTTTCTCAGTGTGGCAGAATAAAAAGAGACATTAATTAATCCCTTTCACCAAAGGCATCCCAAGGAATGCTAAGGATATATCTAAGAGTGATGGTCCATATCAAGGGCTAAAGTCGGGGCCAACAGAAACCAAATCAATCATAAACTATCAGAGATTGCACCCAACATGAACAACATCAATCTGATTCCCAACCCCTCGACTCCCTAATGCATGTCCAGCATCTCCCGCCGGCGTCACCCAGAAACACCCCCAGGCCCAACACCAAAATCCACAGAGTGGTGCTCTCCAAAATAGGTGAGTCCTTCAATGTGTATAAAAGTATATACGTATGCAAATATGTATGTATGCATTGTTAAAGTTGTTTAATATTGATGTGCGCATGCATGCATGTATAAACACAAAATACAACTATTTGAAATTATTGAATATATATATATATATATAGATACATTTAGACAAATAGCCGAAAACACTTGAAGAACAGGATGCACATATAGATGTACTGTATCTGATGCACAGCTGCAATTAAGCACCAAATTCATCAGCTTAAGCGGCACCACTCTGTAGCAACCACACAGCAATCCCTTTCCATCTTCACGCTTGGAACTCGCATCTCTAACAGCGCAGCAACCAGCCATGTGTGGACAATGAGATTTGCCAGTTGAGAACCAGGAAAAGACCAAACTCCTGTTTTAGACCAAACTCCTTTTATTCTTTTTGTTTTTTGTGTTTTCCCTGCTGGTAAGGACTTTTTGTTGAAGACACAATGGCTAATGGTGAAACAATGGTCGACAACGGCTAGTGATGGAAATTCGTATCCAAACAGGGTAATAAAAATCATTATTACCAACTGGGGTACTGTAATTGACTATGACTTATTAACTAGACTTTATCAACATAACAAATCAACGGGGATCGACATCGGCAATATCTTGACGACGGAACAGGCCAAACGAGTTGGTGCAAATGATCACAAAAAGTCCCGAGCAAATCATGTGTGTTACACTGGCTGGTTAAAATGATATACTAACGTATCACAAATGAGTCTGGTAGACCGCTTCCAACAACCGGTTTTTAATAGAATGCAATACTACCAAACAAAGTTGTGGTAGTTGATAGCAGTTGGCCAGAACAACAACACTACTGTCTAGTATTCAACTAGATCAACACGGGAACAACCAGTTTCCATAGCGACCAGAACAGCGTTGATGTGGACATTCCCATAGCGGCAACGTGGACACTGTCCAGCTACTGCCGTGCTCCCAAGGTGCCCAGCAGCTGGGTGTACAGGTTGCTCTGCAACATGATCGCTCTATATGGCTGATGTGACTAGATGTGGTTACCTATGATTAGATATGGTTCAATGTGCTTAGATATGGTCAGATATGGCTAAATACGTCTACTGTAAGTATGGCTAGATATGGTGTGTAATGTCTATTCAATGGTTGATTTCACTCCATAGAGTAACAAGCAAGAACCGGTTGCTCTCCTCTGTTCGTGTCGGATTTGGGCTCGCAACAAGAGTTTCACTGGTTCTCACTGCATCGATCGGAAACTGCCGGGATGGATTCTCAGCAACAATCGCTCCTCTCACCACGATATAGCGTTGAAGACGCAGCACCTTGCATGGAGTTGGAAAATCAGCAACTTCAATGGTTTCTCCAGGCATTTTTGCTTTGTCAGTTGCCATGCTGGAATTCCAGACGGTACACATGACTATGCATAACCACCCTAATAGTTGCTGGCTGCCTCAAGAAGTACAACAACGTTTCCGAGGTGTAAACGAGACAAAGCATACGGCTTCCAAGCTTCTCAGAAGCTCTTCTCGACAAATTCAACAAACTCAGTTCTGAACTGAAACACATACGAAAGGATCTGCATGGTCATGACTCAGGAAATATCAGGAATTGGTTGATTCTATTGACTCATCCAAATATGTTTATGAAACCCTACAGCAAACATCACCACGGATGGTTTCAACGCGTTTCAATGATCCAAAAAGGTCTGCATGCGGGGCAATTGGAAGCCATGAATCCCAGGGTGACCACCGGCCCAACCTTGCTGGTCGTCTGCATACCTTGGAATGGCGCGATCAACCCAAGCGTTGGAACAGCCAACGACAACTGAACTGGTAGGTAGGAGATTCAAACCGGCGAAAACAAATAAGACATGCATACAAATTACATATGAAAGGATGATGAAGTAAGATTTTTCAGTAAGCTGAAGTAACCTGAAGTATATACCCAACAAGAAACAGATCACGGCATGAATCAACGAATCTTCCCTTGCAATGCTGGCGGCGAAGACAGCGGATTCGCCTTCCCAGGCTGTGAAAATGGGATGTACAACCAAGTGGCTGTGGCACCGCTATCCATTAAACATAAAATGGGGGTTCTCAAATTAGGTACCCCAAAGTTATGGATGGTTTATTCCTATCAATGGACAGGATGATTTGGAGGGTCCTCTACTTTGAGAAACACCCATATGATTTATGCACGTGCTCACGATTCCGAAGATTGTTTCTATGTGTCAATATGAACCATTCCTTAAACATTTACATTTTTGAGCATTAGTTGCTGTAACCATAAACTAGCCATTGATTGAGTATGATTCAGCATCAGTAGTTTGGTTACGAAAAACCATTAACCATCACCATGACCATGATCAACCACTAGGGTCCCCACACCCAGTAAGTGGGGGTAGGGTTGATTTGATCCCCAACTCCATGATGTTGGGGGCCACCTGATGGCCACGCTACTGGAGGGGAGGGAATCCCACTCCATGAGCTAGCCCGAATGTAACACTCTGCAGTGAAACTATGTATGGCTATGGGTCAATATCAACCAACAATCATGGGGGATACTGACCAACAATAATAGTCTATAATAGCGGGAAAATAACTACATCTGGCTTTGTCACCATATCTGTGAGCCATCCCATTTCTTGCCAAAAGGAGACTCAGTTGGTTGTTCGAACGCCCCAGCAAATCAGCGATGAAGTGTTCCCCTGGTATCAACAGCGGTAACTTGGCATGGTGCACCCCCAAAAGTTCGCATGGTTCCTACGCAAAGCGTCACTGTCCCAGTTGTTCATGGATGATCAGAATGTTTTTTGCCGAGCGAAATGATGGCTAATGGTCATATGAGTGGTTGTGTCCGAGTACTACAATGGAGATGTGATAGCGATTACAAACTGACTGCAGGTTGGTCACCATTGTTATATAATGATTTTGCTATGTGTTATACAATGATTTGCTACGTGTTATACAATGATTTTGCTAATGGAGGGTTGGTTATAGAATGGCTACGTGTTGTCATTCGCTCATGGTTATAGAGGTTCGTTCACCGACCCAAAATCCGGGACACTTTCTATGCTTATGTCCCAGCTGTAAACCCTGGCCATCCAGTTGAAGCCAAGGTCATGTGGCTATGGGTCAAAATCCTGTACCCCTGGTTCCCCCACTATTCGCCATCGTTTTCCTCGTGAAATTGTGGGTTATTATTCCTCATTGTTGGTTAAAGCCTTGACGCATAGCCATATCAGCACTCAGAAGAGATGCCTAGCTGGTTGGTGGTTTCAACCCCTATGAAAAATATCAGTCAAGCATCTATTTGTTAATAGTTACTAGGGAAAATAGAAAATGCTTGAAACCACCAACCAGTAGTTCTTGAACCACTATGGTGCTTAGCTTCCCCGATGGTTAACCATTGTTGATGCTTATAAATCCCTAAAAATC
Organism: Symbiodinium kawagutii; assembly: GCA_009767595.1. Taxonomy (NCBI): domain Eukaryota; class Dinophyceae; order Suessiales; family Symbiodiniaceae; genus Symbiodinium; species Symbiodinium kawagutii. The sequence continues at coordinate 348,867 of VSDK01008515.1, forward strand.
TCCAAAAAACCTATAAAACCACCAACCAGCTACTGAGTCCTAGTGACTTCGCTACCGGTGGAACCTTGTCCCGAAACCATGGGCTGTCCAGTGGCTTCGTCTCGTAGCTGGTGCCCGGCTTGTAGCAACTGAAGATTAAGCACACCACCAAGGCCAGGCACACCTCAGCTCTGGTAGTTCCTAACCTGGCGAAGTGGATCCTAACCTGGCTCCCAACCGCTGGATTTGCACCGTGTTTTTTTCAGGTGAAAGCCTGGGAAACCACCAATCATTGGTGGATTTTCCACTGCCAGGTTAGTTTCTGAGATGGATCAGAGGGTAAACCGTTGAGCAATCTGAACCTGAGGCTTCACCACCATAGCGCCGAATTTCCTACAGGTGAAGCCACAGCTATCACTACACGGGAAGACTCAAGATGTGCACACACGTACAGCTGAGGCACCATATCATGTGTTGAAAACATGAGCAGTCTAATGGGAAATGTACTGCCTCGTACATCGGAACAGGCCCACAAATTAACATCGTCGAAAGGTGTATGAAGTCTACGGCGTGCTCAGAAGCAGGATTTGATTTTGATCGGGGTGACCCACTGCAACCTCTGGTGGCAAAGCTTCGTAGAAAGACCTAGCGGACCTAGGGTAGTAAAACTGAAGAGGTTAATTTTCATACTACCTCCTGACCATGACTAGTGACTAGTGAATTGTGTTGTCTTGTATTGAAAGGACAACTTTATATTGTTTTTTCTGCACTGGCAAACTATAGATATGAACAATTGATGAACTGTGGCGATCAATTACACTGCTAGCAACTGCAGGTAATAATGATGCTTACTGATTGCTGGTATGATGAGTAGCCGTAATTACTCTGCTTCATTCTAGACAAACATATTAACACATTGCTGCTTCATACAGCAACCTATAGCAACATAATAGTTTGAACCAGTCACAATCAACTGTCACATTCTGATTTTCCAGATTACAGTTATTCGCATTTATTCGTATATATTAGTATAAGGGGTTTGGCCATAAATGATGCAGCCCCATAGCTGGCTGGCTTTCGTGTTGATGATGATGATTTGGGGTTAGGAATACCCACTGTTTCTGGATACATCCATCAAAACCCTGTAGCCCTGGTGTACCATCATCAACCATTGTTTTCCCTATGATTTTGTTGGCTACTATCCATAAAGTTGATGGTTGGTTGGTATATCCCCTATAATTGCCCGTTCCGGTTCTTATCCCTTCTCAATTGCCAAAAGCATTTAGTTCACCATTGCAAAAACGTATCAATCAACCAGCACCTGTGAACTATTAACCCTTAATTAACCATTACCTATTCAACTGTGAACTGTTAACCATTAACTATTCACCAGCTACTGAACCATGTATCAACCATCAACTTGGACTATTCACCAGCCACTTAACCCTTAGCCATAGCCATATAGCTGGTATATCCCCAATAGTTGCTAGTTGTTATCCCCTATCATTAACCATTAGCCATTGATTGGTTGGTGAAAGCCTTGACCCAACTCGCCCTGCACCCGTGGCGTTCCCCACGCAGCGCAGCAAGTGATGGATGTGGACCTCGGTCGACCAAGGAACTGCTGCTGCAATCACTGCTACGGTGGTGCTGGACGTCGTAGCCTTCGCTTCGGCCTGGTGCGGCGGAAAAATGGGAGAGATTACTGGGGAAATATAGGGCTTATGTAGGGCTTTATAGGGATTAGTATGTATGGTTAATACTGGTTATAGGGATATAGGGCCTATGTAGGTTTTATATGGCTTTATAGGGATTGATTGGTGGTCAACAACAAGGGATGATAAGCAAAAATAAGACCAATATAGTGGCTTCTCAAAAGTGGGGACCCCCAAAATGATGGTTGGTGCACCCCTCAACCATGTGGGTTTATTGAGGGGGTTACAGCCACCAAGCCACCACCATTCACGAGGGCTTCTTCACCATCTATTTCTGGGGGGATCACCTTTTGGGGGTCACCTGCCAGCCCCATGATAGTAGTCTCAAAAACCACCTGTGCCCTTGAGGAAAGGTTGAAACCTCTCATGACTAGATCTATTTTACCGGTTTTACCTGTTTTAAGCTAAGCAAATGTAATCAGGGGGGTAGTCTTAGCGAACAGTTGGATGAGTTTGTAAAGCAATCTGACTAGGGCATCACCTGGTTGATTATGTTCCATTGGAGGTGAGAATACTTATAAGATGACACGAAGCCTGCGATGGTGTTGTAGCTGTGGCGTGGGTCACCCGTTGATTGCGGTCAGTTAAACATGTGCCTTTCTGATTGATGATGCTGGATTGTGATCATGATCAATGGTAGATGCTGATAATGATGGAAAATGATCGATTAATGTTGCTGTGGTGATGATGTCATACAGCCATAAGATAACCATACATCTTTAACTACAGAATAATCCATAAAATAATCCATGAGATAACCGTAAAGGGGTATGAGTGTGACAACCACAAGATGTTTGACTTTTCAGCATGATCCCACCGATGATAAAGAAACCAGTGAACCAACGAGCCTGATATGCTGCTCGGCTGACAGGTGTTACAGACTGGGGGGCCCAAAAAATTAGTTCACTGAGGTAACTATACTCATAACCAACATATAGCTATACTCACAGGGTATCTGTAAAAGGGTGACTATACTTATAGGGTATCTATAGAAGGGTAACTATACTTATGGGGTATCTATAAAAGGGTAACTATACTTATAGGGTAATTAACTATCAAAGGGTAACTATAAAGGGCAACCACAACTACGAAGGCTAACTTATCAGTGATCTATGAACCAACTTCCAACCCAGGGGTACCACTTGGTATAGGCAACACATATCAACAAACCTTGCGCGGGTCGCGCCAGTCTGGCCGGCGGGGTTCTGCCACTTGGCACCCCTTGGCTGATCATCATCCCATATCAATCACTGGGAGTACCCCAAAGATGGTTGGATTAGTTTGGTTGATTAGTCACAATGACTACTATTGGATGGTTTGGGGGTAGCCCTGTTTTGAGAAACATCCATTTTTAGAACCACCATATCTGTTCATTGCACTCATCGTCCAAGTAGGAACCCGGAGCGCAGCAAGGTCCATCGGATTTGGAAGCATAATATCTTATCCATCATTTCACCACAGCAAAAAAATCAAAAAACATAGATACTGCATTCTTCCAGTTACCATTCTTGTAACTTGTGGGTAACCATCTGGTTTCCACCATTGTTGTTTGCGCTTGGTTACCTCCTATTTCACGGCAACTCAAGCATAGGTAAAAAAAGAAAACATCAACAAGTTCGCCACTGAAAAACAAAAAAACAAACAACAGAAAATACGTGAAGAACCAATCATTTCACCACTCAAAATAAAGACAACAACAAAATCACATAAAACAAATCGATCATTTCACTCAGAATAAAAACAAAATCACCATTTCACCACCACAGGTGCCACTGACGCCCTTCCCTTCCCTGTCGCGGTCGCCCGGTCCCAACCTCCACGCGGGACTTCTGCAACGACATTGGGGCCGCACTGGCCACGTCGCTCGCGAGTTCCATCAAGGCCGCGGTGCTGGCGACGGCTGGGGTCAGGATGGCATCTGCTTGGGCCTTGCCCAGCGCCTCAGGGACAACCCAAGCCCTGCTGAGATGGGAACAGCTGGCAGTTTGGTGCTTCACTGGGGATTTTTGGTACTTCACTGGGGATCTTTGGTAGTTGACCTTCCTTATGATTCAAAACCCTAGAAATTCGTAAGGTGGCACTCAAAACCCAGGGTTTCAAGACCAAACCCGGGGTTTGTTCAAAATTGTTCAAAAACCACCTCATTAGCCCTCTTCGCTGCGGCCTCTTTGTGCTCTGTATGGGGGACATCTTTGATCCGTGTGAAAAGATCCCACAAGATGGCATCAAATCACCAACAAAAAGGTATATGAAATGTTCCAAATGGGATCCATTCTCGAAGCTCAAACCCATGATATTTTTCATGGGTGCACACGGGTAAATCATGGGTTGCACACGGGTTGCACACGGGTTAGGAAAACCCTGGTTATTTTTTGGAAACCCGAGGTTTGTCATAAATACCCAGGGTTTGATCTCGAAAATCACGGGTGCACACGGGTAACACATGGGTTGCACACGGTTTACTAAGCGCTTGATGGCTATCCCGAACTTGTTAGTGAACAAAAATGAAAACATCTTGTTTGTTCAACATAGATCCTAATTAGTTCTATCTAAAATCCCTTATTGCCTCAGTGGTGTAACTATAGGTGCCAAGAAATTCCCCGGCACCTGCAACATTGATGGAAAATTACGGGCTTCTTGGAAAACCCGGGGTTTAAGCAGCTACAAACCCAGGGTTTTGGACACTTGCACGGGTAAACACAGGGTTTCTGTTTACACCCTACAAATTTTAAGGGTTTTGAACCTTAGGGTTGGTTATGTTCCATGATTAACACACCTGGGAGCCTGGCGAAACCTAATGGAACCGGGTTTGGTGCATGTGATGTTGCAACCTGTGGTTTCCAGTGCACTGCCAAAGATGCTTTCCTTGGCAAGACCCATCCTCCATTGCATGTTTAGAGCGGCTGGTTGGGTGGGCATGTCTGACTATGACACGGCAACCTCTCCCGCGTTGTCTGGCTTCTCTTCATCTCATCGGGAAAGGAGTTGGAATTGCAACTCTCCTTCTTAAGTAAGGCATTCAAACAAACCTGCGACAAAAGAAACTGAACTGATGGACACAGTTGATTGATCTACGTACAGTCTATAGTACCCTATTGTTGATTGTTGTTGGTTATTCAGCCCAATTAATAGCAACCACCAGGCAACCCTATTGACTTTTTTGAGTTGCAGAAATTCAGCAAGCAAATTCAATCAATACAATCATTCCACACAGGACTTGGCCGGAAACACCTTGGATCACCTCTGCTATCAGCAAAAGAGAATAGCTTACTATCTGCGAACAAAAAAACTCATGATAAAACCCATGATCCATGATCGAAAACATCCCCATGGTTTGTATCTTCGCGGGATACCAGGTGACACTGAGATATGGGTAGTAAACATCCATGCAAGTTATTGGTTCATGGGCAACCCCCACTGCGAATGTGGTGCTGAAACCAGCACTCAAAACGAACATCCTGAGTGGCATCTAGGTTGACATGTTCAAAGCGCTCTGGAGATGCACTGGCTGTGATTCTGCTTTGCTCCGTCAACCCTGAGGAGCCCAACATTGGCGAAATCAACCTTGGGAGCCACTGGCCGGATCAGCCACAGCAACAGCCCTTGCTGTCTGTGCGATTTGGGACTGGTGTGAATCCAATTTTGTGCTAGAGCATATGGTTCGAAGCCTCCTGGTATCCCCAAAGCGCTTCCTTTTTCAAGACCCGTCTAAGGGCTAGTCCTGGGTTCCCCTGGCTCCCTCCCTCAAGACCAAGCAATCAGCCAGTATTATGTCATCCAATCAGCGGCTGTTGCAGGTCCAAACATGATCTCCGAGGCCGTTGGCTTGAGAATTCCAAATGTTTGCTGGTTTGTTTGCAAGCAACCTTAGGGATTTCAAATCGAACATGGTGGTTTCTCAAATAGGGAACTCCAAAAATGATTGGTTGATGTTGGTTTGTGATTATAGACGGTTGATGAAGGATGATTAGGGGTACCCATATGCTGAGAAACAGCCAAATATGGTTCAATGCATTTTAAATATTGTATTCCTGCCCCTTGTTAGCATGATCATCACCAATCCTCGTTTTCATCATTGCCACACGCCATCACACGCATCATTAGTATTGTTCTCTTGTTGTTGCTTTTGCTGTTGCTGCTGCTGTTGCTGCTTTTGATGTTGTTGTTGTTGGCTAAATCACGTCATATATGCTCACTGTGATGATCATAATCAAGCAATAACTACAATGAGCCACCATCAGCAAGAACGAACAGCTTTATTTGCAAACAACATAATATAGCATAAACATGAACTCAGCTGTGTATCTCATATATTGAAAATTCATGGCAACTTCATAAAATCATAATCATCCAGCAACAGGAACCATCATCACACCAAATCATCACAACCATCACTGCACCCTACCCTTAGTCCCTAGCCGCCCTGACGCTGCCATAAAGTTCGATGTCCTGCGACTTGGCCGACTCCGGCTTGACAGCTCCATAGCTTTCTTGGGTTCGCTTTGCCGAATGTTTCCCTACCTCCAATACTCAATTGGTTGGTGGTTGAACCACCCTTTTGAAAAATATGCGAAAGTCAACCAGCCATTTGTGAATCATTACTAGGGAAAATAAAAATGTGAATCAAACCACCAACGGTATAAATACATCTAGCACTGCCAACCTTAGACCATAAAATGACCTAGTCACCATGGTCGCCCATGGCTGGGTACGACCATGGCTGGCCGCCGAAGGCCAAGGGGCTACGAGCTGCCATCTGCTGGTGCTTTCTAAGCTTTGGCTCACTTGGAGCAGCTGCCTGGGTCGACGGATCGGTGGTGTCACCACCCCGTGCCAAATCTGCGCAAGTGAACCAACCAATCCACCCACCCACCCACCAACCGACAACCCAACCAACCCATGCATTGGTTGATACATCTGCATAGGAAATTCGAAAGATCTATAAAGCCACCATTTGCCAATACTTTTGGGAAAATGAAACACATGTTGAAAGCCACCCACGTGCTTTTATTGCATGAAAAAAAGGGATGACATGAAACCTATTGGGGTCCTGCCTAGCCTCCAACAGGGCTCGTCCAACTCAACCCAAGGGGGCTGATCAGCGCCGACCAAGTTGCAAGTCACATGCTTCCTCCTCTTGCGCTGAAACCAGTGAAACTGCCAGCAGCAAACACCTTCGAATCATGGATCTGCTCAGCCACTGGGAGGTTCGCGGCTGGATTGAGTTCAGTATCGTATATGAATCTGAGATATGTTTTCTCAGAATCTTGAGCCGAAAAGGATCATGGTTCTGGGAGGCTATCGGAAGGAGACCAAACAAACGGCCATGGACCCACTGCTTCTGTCATTCACTAGACCCCTTCTGTGCCAGAACTGCCCACTTGTTCGTCTCTAAACCCATCTTACAAGCGTTATTAATCCTGCAATCAAAAACCGGCAATCAACTTAGCACCCCCAAATTTTGAAAGCACAGTTCTTGTAACAGCAGTACCCATGACAGGTGGACAATATTACATGTGCGGCTTGTGACACCCGAGGCTCTTGGTGTCCAGAATGCTGTGAGAGTAGACCAGTTCATTTTGATTACCATGCAAGAACATCCATTTGGATATGCACAAGTCATTTCGTGGCCTTGGGAATGGTTCAATAATTGATATGCAGCATCCACTCCAGGATGGCTACAAGTACTGAAGCTGTTTAACCATTCTTTTTGGTTCTTCAGCCCTATCATCAACCCTTGCTACTAATGGTTGTAACTTATAAGTTATAACCCCTGTGTATAAAAACCCTTATGGACCACTTTGGTTCGAAGCCTCTTGGGTAGCTCCTGGCATCGTTCCCCCGCCATCAATGGCGGCCATAAGATGGACACCTTTGAATTGCTCCCGCCTCATCAGCAGATTTCCAGAAACTCGTCAGGTGTACCAAGACCTCTTCGCCCTCTGGAATTTGTCTGCACGGATTGGCAGCGTAGCCGAAGTTGTGAAAAGTCAGGTACCTAGGGCGTTCCATGGGATGATGTGCTCTGGTACACTTACCATTTCTGATAGATTTAATAGGTGAACATCTCTTCTAAGGAGTAAACGAAACATTTACAGCTGGTTTACTCTGGTAAACGAACCTGGTTGCACACACAATTGAAGCAGGTTTGCTTGAATTTCTTCCCAAGAAATCATGATCAGTTTCAAGCTAATCTGATCACCTATTACAATTGCAAGTAATTAGTCTCATTGGTTGCAATTGGCTAATCATGATTAGTTGCCAAGCATTCTGATCAGTTGTTGGAAGTTCGTTTGCCAAACTAATACTGGGTACTGTGAAACTAATTTGGTAGAGTGCGAGTTCCCAATTCAGGTCCTTCGTTCGCTCTGAGGAATCGGACTGCTCATCAAAAGCGAATTTGCCTTGGCCAGTGCAAATTTGCTTAGACTCTGTTGCTGCAGCAGGTTGTGGGGGAGTGGTTCAGGCTGACTCTTCATGGTTCCTAATTTGCAAGGATTTCTTCATGATTGTTGACAATATTGGACAAAAAGTGATGGATACTAATAGCTGATAGGCTTATAGCCACAACTGTTCAACAGTGCCAAGCTTGGAAAATGATGGTTCAGAGCGGGCTTCCTTTAATATGGCCACATGAGGACTCTGTTGTTGGTGGATTGTTGTGGGTGAAGGGCCCCTATGCCCCTGGCTGCTCACATTCCATAACCAGTTGCAGTAGTGGAGATGCTGCGATTTGCATCCATTGACTTAGGAGTCTTGGTACTGACCTGTACCCAAACAGCTCGTAGGGGCAACCGCGGTAGCAACGGTTGCAAGACTTCGTGATTCATCTTGGTGACCAGTTCAGTCTAGTCACTGGCCCCATGGGTAAATCTGTGGTCTTCACGACCAGCGCCAACATCTTCAGCGGCCAATGGCGAATTTCAAACTAGGAAACCACTGGCAGATGCAGAGAAGGACTGGTCTCTGTGATGAGATTCTGGTAAAAACCCACCAGTTTGGGCTCCGGGAAACCGCATGTTCGGAGTGGTGCGGGTGCTTGCCACAGTGGGTGATCCGTACCCAGTTGCTACGCTGGTGCCGCTGATCATTTGTTGAAAAAAAACGACATCTGGTTGGTGGTTGAACCACCCCCTATGAAAAATATGCTTGTCAACCAACCATTTGTTCACAAATGACTGGGGAAAATAAGCAAAATTGTCAATCAAACCACCAACCAGTAGTTGTTTAATCATTGTTGTTGGTTATTATTTCCTCTTCTGGTACATATGTTTAAATGGCAAAGTTGAACCAACTTAGATCAATTCTTGACCATTATCAACCACAATTAATCGCAAGGTTTCGGGTCAAGCCTCCTAGAGACTGTTCTCAACCATCAATTCACCAAGCAACCATTACTTAATTAATCACCCTTGACGGGCCACCAGCATCGGGCCCCTTGCACCAGCCGCTGAACATCCCGAGCCCCCGACTCATGGCCGCTTTCTCTACGCGGCCCATCTTGTGGTTGTTGAAGGTCTCCTCCAACGACACCCTGAGCAGGGCTGCACCGAAGCTATGATGACAGTCCAAGGAGACCTTTGATGATCAATTTACAATAGAAATAAGTGTCTATGGGTCAATATTAACGAACCCATAATGAGGAATAATAACCAACAATAATAAGGAAAACAATGCTTAATAGTAGGGGAACCACGGGTACAGGATTTTGACCCATAGCCAAGTGGTTAAAGAATGGTTCAACATGATGCTCAATCATCCCCAAGCCTTGCAAATGATCCAGAGATTGAATATGGGGGCCAGTCGGTGAGCATTGGCTCTAGGATGTTGGCAGATCTACCGTCATGGATGCGCACATCCAGGAACATACCAATATTCCCTAGCCTTTCACTGGTACTTGGCAAGAAAACAAAGAAGAACACACAACTGCGGCTCGCATTCTAATCACTACACGCACTAGTTTGCACCAAATGTATCCAAATGTATATAGACATATTAACCTTCAAAAATGCCCGTTTCCTCCACTATCAAAGGAATCGGGACATCTCGTCTCAACAATGCTCCCCCTTGGTCTGCAACAATAAAGGGCCCATGCCATCGGCCCATCCTCTAACTCCTACTAGACCAACTGCATATTTCACGTGGCGCTGGCGATTCACAATCAGTAACAACAATCTGGCTCCTAAAGAAGAGATACTTCTAGTCGTGACGAGTCCCCGAGAATTCCAATGCACAGCTGTTTCCCCAGTCAATTTTGGAAACCGGCCCGCCGGCTCCAGTGCCAAGTTGTGGGCACGGCATGCATAGATTCATAGATGTCGTATACATAGGTATAGTTGATTGCTTGGTGGTTTCAACCCTATGAACATCTATGAACGATATTATCCAACCAACCATTTGTCAATGATTGCTAGGGAAAATAAACATGTTAAAACCTACCAACCTGTTGAAGTATCCAAGCAATTGCTAGTGCATCGTATCATATCTATCTTGTATGTCAAATCCATGAATGGGGAAACCCCGAACCATCCCAATATAATTAAATAGTTTCATATGGAAACCGTCAATTTGTCGGGAACCACCATTTATGGAATATGTCGGTTTTAATCTACGTGCGTTTTGGCTGAAGACCCTCAGAGAATCCATGATGTGAGACTTTGCCAGCTTGAAACATTTCCATCCCCATATCAATTGTTGGTGGTGACTTGGATTGTTTTTTTTTCAATACCGAAGCGTACTAAGACAATAAGTTGCCATGCACATCAAATCTTCAAATATCAAAAAAATCCATCACAAACACCACAAAGCTTACCATTAGTAATCGTAGGTCTTGCCGCTAGGGATGTGGGCATTGGTGCCAACGATCAGCAGAAAATAATCCCGATAAATAAACAGCATGTGAAGCCCGAAATCCAACAACTTGTATCAAGAATTGTTGTCTGCTTGGTGGTTGTAACACCTTTGAAAAATATTAGTCAACCAAGCAACTATCTGTTAATACTGGGGAAAATAAAAAATGTTGAAAGCCATACATGTTATGACAGAACTGGTTGGTGGCTGAAACCCCATGAAAACAAAATCAAAACCACCAACCAAGTACCCATGCTGGTTGTAGCCCTCTGATCCTATGCTTCTTGCTAATCCCCAAGTATTGTTGCTTCCGTCCTTAAACCACCCACCACACGGTGGCCAACATCCCTGTACTCATCCACTTGGATTTCCCAAGGGACTCCCAGGGACCCCCACTTGCCCTCCGGAATGGGGCCCTGCAAGGGTTTGCTCAAGGCCTACACGATGCTCAACGGAACGGCTGTCAACGGGGCGGAGCTTGTGATCCCTGGAAGTGGTTGGGTAATGACTATCCAGTTCCTGGTTCTGCACCTGGATGTAATCAAATATTCTCTACGCGTATCCTTTTGTGGTGATGATTCATGCCAGCTATGGCAGCCATGGGCTACGTTTATCACACCAAGGCAGACTGAGAGATGCTCGGCAGCTTGATGGCCTATCCTGGGAACTAAATTATAGCCCCAGTTGCAGCTAGGCTCACCAGAATTCTCTCTCTTATTAGCAGGCTTTAAACCTACGTTATCCAAACCATCAGGCATGATAGAAGACTCGTAGTCTGAGATACAAGCAAGAAAAATCAAGAAATTACCACAGCAGCCAGAGTGAACATTCACATCATTGACTTAGGAACAACTGGGCTTCTGTGGAGAAACCACACCATCCAGAAACCAGAGTGTACAGTATACAGCAGTGTAGCACACTGTGGGTTCCAACATGACCATGCTCAGATATTTTCATGTTTGTGGAGTAGCGTGGAAATCAAAGATCACCATACGGGTGTTTCTCAAAATGAGGGACCCCGAAATCATCCAATATCAACCATTTATTTCTAATCAGAAACCAGCCCAGCCATTTTGGGGGGTTCCCTATGTTGAGAAAGCGCGGTATATCCAAACCCTGGCAAAGCGGCCGCGATTTATATGGTGGAAAGCTTCTAGCGTTCGCAAGCGGTCAACCCAGTTGCCAGGTGTCCAAGACACAACCGGTGAGGCAACTCGTCCCCCCCAATCTTTAAGGGTCAAAAGACAAGGGTTGACCTCAGGCTCCAGGTACACAAGCAAAAAAAGTCATCAAGTCAGACAACAGGAAAGGCAAGGTGAATCTCAGGTGCTCCATGGTCATTGTAGATCTGCAGTCGTCAACAGGGGCGATTTCACATCCCAGAACCCCCGTACTCCAAACAGATCCCTCCTAAAAGCTCACCAACATGGTGCCATGTTGGCTGGTTAAGTGACAACGAGCCATCTCCAACTCCCAGATGTCATGGCCCACGAGTTCAACGATGTCCCCCCCCCATGGCCAGCTGCTGCCTCGATGGTGGGGTTGGTCAAGATCCGCTTGTCAGCGGTATTGTAGGCCCACTTGGCCACCTCGGTGGAATGCTGGAGAATGACTATACGATTGATAGTAGCGCTGATTAATGATGTTAATGTGATCATTGCGGATGGTGAATATTGGTTAATACTGGGTATATGCTTAGATTGATGCTGATAATGATTTAAGAATTTGTGAATAGTAACGGTTTAGGCGTGGTGGCTGATAGTAACGATTGATAGTTCTATCTGATTCATTATTGCTTGTACTGGGTAACAGAAATTGGTTTCACATATCTTCACAATATGCAAATATAGTGGTAGTATATCTATATGATTCTATATGTGTATACAAATATAAATCATTTATGCATGTACACATATATGTGTATAAATCTCTACATCTCCATACATCTGCTTTGCAAATTTCACTGCGCGCACGGTTTCCAAACAAAGCTGTGAGATTCTACCACAAGGATCCAACTGCTGGTCACTTCCCGAATTGTTTTGCATGACCGGTGTTAGCATCCATGTATAGATGCATACAATACACACACACATATATATATATATATACGTCTACATATATATATATACAACACACATTTCATTTGGATATCACAAGGCGTGATATACCTCACTGTAGTAAATATGAAAATAAAACATATAGGCTATATTGGGTCTTCATAATACTTAAATATAAACACAAGTCAATGGTATACCTAAACTACTATGCATTAAACACTTGTTTCATGATGTTTGGTGATCTTCTTCTCGTGGTTAATGCGACCCTCCCACAAATTGGCCCTCCACCACCGGGCCCCCCCACCACACTCATTCCCATGGTATCAACCGCCGGTGCGGCGTTCACCAGGGGCATCAAAGCCACATCGTCTACCTTGGAGATCCAGTGGAGGCTGAGGTGTTCAATGGAAACATGGGCAACTTGGTTGGCGCGATGTGTGTACAAACATTGATCTGCTCAAGCAACATAAGCCAAGAACAATTTCACCCTTGGGCAGTCCCATGTGGAAAATGTCTGGTGCTGATCCACATCTGTCATTGACAGGTACTATGGAGCTTCGACCTAGCCAGTTTGGGGAACCCAAAAAGTTATGGTTGGTTTATTAACAAAGAATGATTGATAAACTGGATGATTGGGGGGGTACCCCTCGACTTGAGAAACACCCATGTAGTTACCCATGTGACGTGTTTGATAGTAGCACTCATTATCCAACCATGTGGATCATTGCCGTGCCCACTTAAGATGTGTATCATCACACTTACTTGCCCTATATAATGAACGCAAATTGCCTAAGAAGTGGGCACTACAGGCATCTCCTCACTGCCGCATTTCCCTAAAGTGACATATTTGCTCCGATCTTGCAATTATTGGCGAGCTGTTTGCATCTAGTTGAGCGATATCATAGCTCTGATTGTTGGTTTATGTCATGTTGGTTTATTCACCACCACTTCTGAATGAGTTGATTCTCCCCTCGCTATTGTTGTCATCATTTGCCCTATTTGCTGGTTGGTGTTGCTTATTATTCACCACTACTTCCTTACCTGGCTGATGGTTTAATTTCTCCCATGGGTATCTGTCAATCAACGAGGCCGCAGCTGGTCCCACTCAGGCGCCAAAATATTAATCAACAAACCTGGGAGAAACGTCAAACCACCAACCAGGCATTGCTGGTGATCCCTCACAGTTCACCACCAAGAAATCTATTAGGTATACTAAGTAATCTAGATTACGTATCCCAAGTCCATTATTTGAAACCATCATTTTTCCAACAAACATTTCGCATTTTGTTCATTCAAAAACAGCTTTTGTCCAACGAAATCCAGATTGTTCCAACAAAATCCAGGTTTTTGTCCAACCAAATCCAGCTTTTTTCCGAGAAAATCCCGATGTTTCCAACGGTTTTCCAACCAAACCCACCAGTCAACTCCATTCAAAATCCCCATCTCGGCTCCGCGCGCCCACGATGGGCTTCCGATTGGCCGCCTTGGGCGCTGCACCTGTGGGCCTAGGCAGCGCCAATTGCTATTGAGACTCAGCAACGGTTACAGTCATAAACTGGTGGGGTGGTTTGAACCCCTACAAGGCATTAGAGAGGTAACTACCATTTATTATTGGTTTATCACTAACTTAACCAACTTAAGTAGGGGTAACTACCACTTATAGAGGGTTATAACCCAACTTATAACTATTGGGGGCCCACCTTGTATGGCTGGTTGATTACCATGAATGGCTTAATACCATTCCAAAGCCAATTTCCTACATGGTGACTCCAAGATTTTCAGCTTTGGGCACGACCCTGAATAAAGGATTATGTGATGTGGACCATTGTGGTTCACAACTGGTTTAATAAATGTCAGCTGACTGGCTGCTGAATCAGTATATTGATGCTTATTGATGGTTAAAAGCAACTAACGGGTAACTGGCTAATTGATGGCTTATTGCTAGCTGTGGTTAATTGATGGTTATTGATTAATCAACTGGCTAATTGTGGTCAATAACATTCAATAAGCATGAATGGATGCCAATGAACGGATGCCATTATGGTTCACAAATGGTTTAGGAAATGGCAGCTGACCAGTTATAAATAACAATCTAACTGGCCAATTGATTACCAGCTATAACAACTAACGGTCAATAACCATCTAACTTGCCAATTGATGGTTATTGATGGTTGTTGACGGTTCTGGTTCATAAATGGTTCATAAATGGTTCAACTAACCATGGTGCATCAGAAAAGTAATTGGCTAATTGATGTGGTTCGTATATGCTTCACCACTTTTAGGGGTGAATCATGGTGAATCCAAATACATTTAGTAATGACTAGAAATGGCTATGATCGTAAAAGTTGTTAGCAATGGTTGATAGTGGCCAAAGAAAGTTGATTGATAGGGATGGTTGATAGTGAGTAATGGTCAACAAGTAATGGTTATGCATACTGCTTGTGGATGACCGTTTAGGTCGTAGTAGCGGTTGATAGTGGCTAATAATAATTACATGATAATGGCCGATGATTATAGTCAGTCATCGGTGATTAATCCTGGGCGATGGCAATCAAAGAGAATCACTGTCAGCTTATGTGTTTCTATGCCATGTCATACTAGATAGTTTCACCATCAATGGTTGGCAATCCTAGTCGTATAGCAAATATCCAACAAACGGAGGGCACTTTCTCGTGTGATACACTAATCTACATGAGAGGAATCTATGGGAAATAGTTTTTTTTGTCAGGAAATGTAAGAACGGTTTCAGGAAAAAAACGCACCACATGAAGATCCACAGCTGTGCAACTCGTTCGGTTTCTACTTCTCACTGCTTGGCTCAGCTTGGCTCAGCTGCTTGGGAGGTCTGGCCCCAGCTGCTTCAACGGGTTGGCCGTGTCCGAGTTCCGCTGAGCACGCTGCAGACTTGGCGGTGCCTTGGGCTTGGCCTTCTCCTGGGCGGGTCGTAGCCCAGGACGGTGGCGACCCCACCAGGTGGGGGGGTTCCCAGTCGTAACTTGGTGCAACTAAGGCCATGTAACAAGCTAGTTATCTATAGAATCTATAGATAGTGGACCATTTAGTATAGATAATGCCAGTTTATTGATAGATATATCTACCATTTGCCTGGTAGTTACCCTAGTGACTAGTGACTAGTGAACTAAGCCAACGGTAGTAGCTGATAGTTATGGCATGTTGTAGCTACAAAGCCAGTGGTAGTTACCCTGGTTTTGACCCAACTGCTATAGCTGGTCAGGGGACCACCGACTGTACAGCAGTTCGAATCAGCAGTTCTTGAATCAATTACCCTCTGGCAAACCCTTCAAGTGCTGCAATTACCCATAGACAGGTTAGTTGACCCGAGTGTATTTGGGGATTCACGACAAATTCATGACAATCAACCATTGACAAAGGCCGGATGGTGGAGCTGCCAGCTGTCATGGACTTCCCCCGCCTGCCACTAGGCTTTTGACTGCCGAAATCCAAGCCACCGAGATTTCATGAGCAGGACAACCCCCTGCTGTGGAGAAACCATGAGAACCAACCATCAAACTCCAAGGACAGCGGCACTCACAAACACCTACGTCATAGGTTCAGCCAAAGCACACTTGGAGACGCACACGCACGCACCAAACACACAACCACACGTGCAGATTCAACAACAAGTGGTTGACACCGCAGGTCAGTCATGCTTACATCAAGAAGACCCAACAAAAATTGCAGCGACCTTTACCTGCGACCAAGAAAACATACTTCGATCCGCGAAAAAGCTCTGAGGTTTACAAAAAAAACGCAGTAATCAGTGCACAATCACCTTTAGGTTTTGGCATCATTTGTGGTGGCCCAAGAAGTAGCGTTGGTAGGTTATGGCTCCCCCCACTACCAATCTGAAACCAGCATACTAAGCATTCTAAAACCTCTAACATGAAGCATTCCACTACAACCCAGTACAGTATCTATTCTATTTCTTACGAAGCTGTTAAGAATTGCTCAAGAACCTCTTCAAAAAGCTATAACTTCCCAAGAACCTTTTTAAGAATTGCTTAAGAATCTACTAAGAAGGTCGAGTTTCTTAAGAACCTACTATAAAGCTCCAATTTCTTAAGACCTCTTGCGCATCACAGCAGCACACCACCTTGCCTCTCCCTCGCTGTCACTGTACTGCGCAAGGAGATCCATTTCCCACGAAGGCGGCCGCCTGTCGTAGCTGGGAGATGGCGATACCAATGGTTCATGATCAATACAAAGGCTGGTTGGTGGTTTCTAAGTTTCAACCCCAATGAAAAATATCAGTTAATGAACCAACTGTGTTAATATCAGTTAATTAACTAGCTGCTGATATTTTCCCAGCTAGGTTTTATGATGTGAAAAGGTGGTTTCTGAACATTTTGATCAATAAAAGGTGGAAATGAGACACACATCACATAAAATCGAGCTTATCGATCAAAAAGATGGTTTCTCAAAAGTTTGGGTTACTCCAAATAATCTAGTTTCAAACACTTACAGTACTGTAAGAAAATTTCCGTTTTGGGGGGTTCCTATTCATGATGATAAATAATAGCTCATGGCTATAGTTACAACTACAACAGGCTGATGCGAATGTATAACTAATGGTTCCTGAGCAATAACTAATCGGCTTGGTGGCGTCAACCCGAAAAACTCATGGTTAGCAACGGTTCGTAGTTGATAAGAGGCGTAAACCATGATCTAGTGGTTGCCTGATGAATAACTCATGGCTAATAATGGCTGGTTGACAAGAGGTAGTGGGTATGGGTACATACCAATTATATGGCTATGGGATGCTATGGGCTATGGGTTATAAGCTATAACCATCCCAAAACATGGGCGGATCCCAAAACATGGGCGACTGAACATCCCAGCTTGACAAGAGATTGCGAAAACAATCCCAGCAGCATGACAACAGTAAAACCATTCAAAACAAATATGAGATTGGTAAGAATCTCGCTACTAGTACCTAGTAGCTCAATTCTCGGCAATCACTATGGTTTAATCACAGTAAACTCTTTGAATCAATACTAGTAGCTTAGTAGATGGACAATCTCTACTAGTAGCTTAGTAGCTAGTAACTAGATGTAACTAGTAGCTTGGTTGATCAAAGCTGGTAGATTTGAATCAATGGTTGCTTTGAATCACTACCAGCCGCTTACAAACCACCCTTCACGGTTTTTGGTACCAGCTGTAGGCGCTGCCTCAAAACTTCACTGCCACGCTGGGGCTGCGGGGCCTGCCACAGGCAGCGCAGTGTGGGCAAATCTGAAAGTGAAAATGAATGAAAACCTATGGATATATGAACATCAATGATGAACATTAATGATGAACATCAAGGATGAACATTAATGATGAACATGAATGATGAACATGAATGATGAACATGAATGAATATATTCAAATCTATGTGTATACTATGTAAATATATCTATCTATAGATATAAATATGCGCAAATATGAACATCTATATATATATATAAAAATAAATATCCATTTATATTTATCTATGTCTATTTACAAATGTAAATATATATATATAATCCACAACCATGCTCCAGGGATGGTCCATGCTCCAGGGATTTGTTAATATGCCACCACTACTCCAAGCCGATTGTAAGACTGCCAACCAGTCTGAATTCTCGCCATGGCTGAATTTCAGATATCTCGCCATGACAACATTTCAGATATCTCGCCATGGCGAAGTTTCAGATATCTCGCCATGGCGACATTCTGGATATCTCTCCATGGCGAGATTTTGGATATCTCGCCATGGCGAGATATCTGAATCTAAGCCATGGCGAGATATCTGAATCTTAGCCATGGCGAGATATCTGAAACTTAGCCATGGCGAGATTTTTGTCATACCAGATCAAATGTCAATGGCTAGCACCTCTGAGAGGTGCTAGCCATACCAGGGCGAGATTTTGGATATCTCGCCATGGCGAGATATCTGAATCTAAGCCATGGCGAGATATCTGAATCTTAGCCATGGCGAGATATCTGAAACTTAGCCATGGCGAGATATCCTAGCCACGTTGTTTTCCAGGACGTGTTCATCTAAAGGCCGCATGGCTAGCACCTCTGAGAGGTGCTAGCCATCAGGAAGTTTTTGTTTTTTTGTTACCAAGGCTAGGTTTTCAACTTCCGACGCTCCCATTGAATCTTCCCTCAGGTTGGCTAGACTTAGACAAGTTTCCCAGGTGTACCTCACCAATTCTCCAAGGCAAATCCCTGAAATCACAGAAGTTGAGGAAGCTAGCCATGTGGTTTTCCAAGCCTTGTTCATCTAAAGGCTTGATGGCTAGCACCTCTGAGAGGTGCTAGCCAT
>VSDK01008515.1:368712-402775 GCA_009767595.1 Symbiodinium kawagutii
GCGTGGCTAGCGCAAAGAGAGGCGGCAACGTGCACGGCATGCAGGCGCAAAACCTTAGGCTTAGAGGCATGTGGCCAGGAAGGCCGACCCAACCTCGGTGAAACCAGCGCCTTGGTGGGAATCACGGAGGCGCTGTTTTAAACAGGCCCCGTGAATCCCTCTGTGCAAGTCGATGGACACTCGAACCTGGAATTCAGCCCACGTGTGACCCGATGTCAGGTTTTCTTTGTTGTCAACCATTTTACAAAGGGATTGCAGGAGTTTGGCCGTTTCATCCCCGAAGCCGCCACTACTTTCAAGGATGAGAGGCTCAAATCCTAAGTTGTGTTGTTAAAGGCCTGCGTGTCACAGCAAATAGACACGCCTAAGGAAGCTGGCCGGGGGCCATCATGGTGAACGTGGCGTTGCCAACGCGCAGTGCCGTGTATAAAGCTGCCGCGTCCGCATCTAGGAACGCAGTCACGGGCGCTGGCACATTGTTTGCCTGGGTGGATGGCAAAACGCCAAGTGTTTGCGCGCGCTCCAGTGCTCTTCCGCATTCCGTAGCAGCAGCCTGTTCTGCACCGGCACAATGCTGCTGGATCAAGATGACAAGTTGATTGACCTCGTTGCCGCCTCCAGCACCGATGGCTGCCTGAATGAGAGCCCGGAGCAGCTGCTTCGCCGAGACCTGTGCGTCCATGTTCGTGCAGTATGCTGCTGCCACCACAGCAGAGGTTGCACCCGTTGCCAGTTTCTGCAAGGAATTTGACGCCAGGATGGTTGCGCCCGGGTTGCTGTGCGTCAGGATCGCCACGCGGGTCGCGGCCGCTTGTTTGACCTCGGCCCTCCCTTCCAACTGAACCGCCAATTGTTCTGTTGAAGGAAAGCCATATGAGAGCCATGCGGAGAGGGTCGAGCAAGAGAACCCCTCGGCGAGGAGAAATGCCACCACATCACCCACAGCACGCGTGTCTGTCAAGCCAGACAAGTAATGGCCAGGCAGTGCATCGTTGGCAGCCACCAATGCCTTCAATGCGTACGCGCCATTTCCAACTGGCACCTCCTGGAGTGCCACGTCATGGAATCTGTGGCGGGTCACTTGGGTGAATGAGTGGCGCCATACCACGTCAATTGCTCGGGTCTTGGCTTGTGGAACGCTGTAGGTGGCCTCCAATGCAGTCTGGGCTGTTTCATGGGTGATGGCCCTCGAGGTTCTCCCTTCATTGCCTTGGACCGCTGTGGCGGCGGCCAATGCGGATCCACACGTGGTCGAGATGTAATGTGCCAATCTGTGGGATCTGGCATTTGGGAGGGGCGTCTCCCCATGGTCGAGCCCAACCTTCTCCTGAGCAGTGGCCCAATAGAAGGCTAGAGAAGTTTCCATGGCAGTCGCCATTTGCACCGGTGTGTACACGGGCATTGCTTGCACCACCGCTGGAGCGGCTCTTGCAACATCTGTTTGCACCACCACCTCACAGTGGTGAGAGAATCGAAGCTGTCCTGATGCCCTGAGCAATGCTCTGCACATTCTCTCATACTGCGCCGGCATAATCGCATCAAATGGCCCGTGGATGCCAGTCGTCATGGTCAAGTACTGGGACTGTAACTGCGCCAGGGCGCCAATGTCTTCCCTGAGTGCCTTCAGGCCAATCACGCGCACTATGCCGAAGGCAGCGTCCGTCATGACTTCCGCCAATCCCACCACCAAGTTGCCACCCGCCTTGTCAACCAAGCTGACACTCACTGGGACAGCCAGAGCACCTGTTCCACCAGGGGCAGCCGGAATGTTCCTGGTGTTGAAGGGGCCATTCAGACAAGCCAGTCGGAACATGGAAAGTCCTGTGTGTTGCAACTATCTCCTTGGCCGCCACCTGCCCAACAACCAAGTTGGCTGCGACATGCCCTTGGGTGAACATAGCATCGTCAATGTCTGCCACCAGCAATGCTCGGCCCCCGAAGTCCGCGGAAAACTCGTTCCTGGCCAAGAGTTGTGCCCATTGGACGGACACGTCTGGGCCGTTGTACCCCGGTGAGACCGGCCCCATGTTCAGCTGGGTTCTCAGCGCGCCATTTAGGATGACCCCGTGCCCCGCTGGTGGTGCGTGATGTCCGAACCGCGGTGGTGGCAACGCTGTCGGCTCCATGACCACCGGGCGCCAGACGATTGGCGCTGTGACTGGCGGGTTCGACGCTATGGTCAAGATGTCAGTCCCATCAAAGACTGCAAATTCTGTCACCTCGCAGACGCGGAGGCACACATGATGCGGCGTGGCTGTGTTGATGACCCGTGTGTTGTCGATCGCCACGGCTGGGTTTGCAGGTGCCACGCCTGGAGCCAAGACACTCTCGCTAAAAACGAGGGTGGTTGGCAAATCTTGCGGCGCAACAGCCGACCTGTCAGCCGGGTCGAGCCCGACGGCTCGATTGAGAGTCCAGCCACTGTTGGTGGTCTCCAGGACGGACTTCATGCCTTGGGCCTGTGTTGAGCCTGCTCCGCTGTGCCACTAACAGCTCCAGTCACGACCTGCTGATTGAGTAGTCTTGAGCCATCTATAAAAATGTATATTTATATATATATATATATATGAATATATTCACCTAAATAAATAAAATAAATATATACATATGTCTATATAAACATATATAAATATTCACCTAAATAAATAAGTAAATATACATATATATACTGAAATATATATGTGTATGTGTATACATACACATATATGAGCAACTAGATTCATGTATGGAAAAAAACATACACAACTATGGAAAAATAATGAATTCAATAGGTGTACGCTCATGTGCAATGAAGTAAATATGCATATTTACAAATGCACCTGAAACAAAAACGAACAACTCAATGAATTATTTGAATCTATAAAAATGAATGTTTGTAGGACTGCCTCTGACTTCCGCATACCTGTGTTTCTGTGTGTGCACTGGACATCTTGTCATTTGAGGGACAAAGCAGGAAATGCACGGGAAACAAAGGAACACAATTGAATGCAAATGAGAATATGGATCAAAAGGTGTTGCTTCCGTACATACGTGCATAAAGGTATATGCTTGCACTCACATAGTCTAACCTAGCCATGGAAAATCCACCCTTCTTTCCTCTTGATCATGGTGATTTTCCGTCGTCAATCTCTTCCACGAACTAAGTCTCTGCCATTAATGTCTCCTACGTATCCATGAGCCATGAGTTCACATAATTAATTGACCATGGTGTAACCATTAATCAGTGACTATTGACTCACTACTGAATAACCAATGCTATCCCTTGTTCAACCCTCCTTTACCACCATTAGCTATGTAATATCAATCCTCGATCAATTAATCAACAATTGTTTATTGAACATGCCCTAACCGAACCATTAGACTATACAACCATAGTTGGTATTTTCCTCTTTTTGTTGGACCTATTATTACGCAGTATTAATGACTATATTATTGATGATTAGAACTTATAAGTAACACCATAAAAATATGTATGTGAGTGGGTTATTGTCACCATTTATCACCTATTATTAGTTAATTACTTGTTTTAACATGTTCTAATAACCGACATAATAATAACATATCACATATAATCAACCTGTTCCTAACAACATGGCAAATCAACATGTTCCAATAACCACTCAATAGTTCTAACGCCCTAAATAACCCCTACAAAACTCATTTGGCTGTGGGTCAAAACCCTTAGTCCCCCTGGTTCCCCATCATTAACCAGGCTGTTTTCCCTATAGTTTGTTGGGTATTAACCACCATGAAATTGGTTGGTTAATATTGACCCATAGCCATATATAGCTGGTATATATCCCCTATAGTTGCTAGTTGTTATCCCCTATTATTATCCATTAACCAGCTAGTTAACCTCTGGTTGGTTGGTTAACTGCTTGACCCAGCTCGCCATTTGATTTGCCAAGCATTCATGGCGCTCTGATCGACCTGCCTCGGCAGCCGCCCGTTTCCGGCCACATCCGCCACCACGCGCGGCCGTTGTGGGGAGGGCCCCAAAACAAGCTACGGCGAGATAGGACTGGGCCGGGGACACCACCAACTAAGGAGAGGAAGATCTTGGATCATGACTGGGACTATAATTTTGCAAAGATATAACATGGACTATCTTGAAAATTGGGGGTGCCACTCCGTGGTTCCGTTGAGCACACTGAGATTAGGGGAAACAACAACAACAACAACAACAACAACAACAACAACAACAACAATAACAACAACAACAACAACAACAACATTCTGGGACCTCGAGTCCTCGTGGGTTCATTAAGGGTAAACAGTGACGACTTGTCCATGGCGCGCCCACACCATGAAAACAGTTAATTAATTTGCTTAGGGCTACCTCCTGGTGTATATACAAGCTGCGAGCTGAAAAAAAATAAGGAATTGAAACCAGCGATGAAGCAAAATGTTGCCAGAAATGGTTGATGGGAAAATCTACATCAAACACCTAGAAGTAGTGGTCAAAATGCGGGTCATGACCACACCCACGACCTGAACCCTTCATTGAATCCTCATACCAGCAGAAGCGAGCGCCCTTGAAACCAAATTCAAACATTTTATAGGTGATGATTGCGACCACTTCACGGACTTAACACGGCACAAATATTCCCCAAGCTAACAAGTTGGCTGGTCCTTCTTGGTCATTGCTGATGATACAAAGAACAATATTGAAACATGAGACTCCAACAACGCTTTTGATGAGTTCTTTTTGGGATAAGGAACGCCCTTCGACGATGTCTTTAACGCCTTCGCTTCCCCAAATATCCCAGATGCTCCATGGCATATTCACTTAGATTCACCCAATTTACCTATAAAATGACCCAGTCATGTAGGTACATATACCATAATGTTGGTTTCTGATTAGTGTAACCCCCCCTAAAGTAATGAAAATAGATGAAACCAACAGGCAAATACTAATCAGAAACCAACATTACGTGGAGTGTCTGGGTATGGCCAACAAACACCAAGGCGTTAGGCGCTGGTGTGGGTAGCGATGTCCTCAATCCGGCCCGCTCTGGGCTGATCATGGGACCCAACCTCAGGGAGCTGTGCTTGCCAGGGAAGTTGACGCCGCTTGATGATAGTATGGATGGTCATTTTCATAGATGTGATAATACCATAGCTTTAAGTTTGTATATGATAGTATGATGGTATTATGATAGTATTAATTCTGGAAGTAGGATGATAGTATTGATTATGAAATGATGATAATATGTATATGTGTATTTGTATATGACGATGATCAATTGCCACAAACCAGGCGGTTCCCTTCAACAAAACAGGTGTCCATAACAACCAAGCAGCACATGTGGTCACTCCTGTGCAGGTTGGTTAGTTGGCTTGAAACGGAGGTTTCCGGCGGAAGGAGTTGTCAAGTTAGCGACAGTAGAGCCCCAATCACCGGTCAAAAGTCCCAGGAGGGCTCCTGACTTTCAGTTGCTGATTAAACAAACTTTGCAGAATTTGTGAAAAATACGCCAAAATCTATGACATCAAAAGTGGTTGAAAACAAGTGAAGCAGCATGTTATGCTTGCCAGCAAAAAACGGCTTACTTTCAATTGGGCTACAATTGGAAATGCTCTCATGCCAGGGTGCCTTTTGTAGCCCCTTGTACAGCCACGTCAACATCTTCCCTTGCGAACAGCCCTTAACTGGTGGCCTTACTCACTGAGATGACCACAAATTCGAATGATTTAGGGGTACTCCCACACAACTGGCCCCCAGCAAAGCCCCCAGAATAGTTGCAGGAACCAACCAGCCCCCAACACTTTGCCATTGATCCTGACCTGACTTCCACTTAATCATCATCCTCATGAGATTGTCAAGCATTGGTTGAACATATTTCATTAACAACGGTGGTCAATGCTTTACTTCTCATCCCAATGTTTCCACCAGTGGTTGACAATGTCAAGCATTTGAATCTTGTGACTACCATTCTCATGTGAAACATGTGGCTGTATGCTTGCGTTCGATAGCCAAGTGAGCATCTACCAAAGGGTAAGTCAAGGTAATTAAACCATTTATTGCACCAGTACCATACACTACTACCAATTGCTCGCAAATGATTCATGAGGCATTGATAAACAAGAATTGAAAAATCATCAACCGCTGTTGATTCTCCATTCCTTAATCATGAATCAAACGGGAGCTATTCACCATTCATCAAACATGAATCATACATTGATTACTCTAGCGATTTACAAAGCAATACCATATTTGTTATTGGATAATTCTTCATTGATTAAAGACTATAGTTGTTGATGAACTAGGCATTGATTTTGACCATAACGATCAAGCAAACATTGACCAGTGAGGATGGACTCACCCTGGATTAAACATAATTCAACATCCCAATAACTAAGACGTGCTTGCCAACTCATGAACATTGAATGACAATGAACTAACCACCCGTAGGGGACCCATTGATTGATACTGAACTCGCCGTTGATCCACAAATCACTAGACACCAAGCAAGCATTGACCACTTATTAACGAATAAATTGACCATTGTTTTAACATTGATTGACAATGAACCGACCAATGGCTAGTTCACCAGGAACCATTGATTGTTTGACCAATTGTTCAACAATTTATGTTGTTGACCATTAATCATTAATGATGGTTGTCAAGTAATGGTCAAATTCAACTAAGAATTGCTTTTGACTCATCATCTGACATTCACAAATAATTAGCCGGTTGATGAATTCACTAAATAAACACTCCCTGGTTTCCCATTAATTTAACCAGTGGGAATGATGGCAAACCCGCTATGATGGCTTCAATCTACTTGTAATTAACCATCATTGCTTAGTTTGATAAGTTATTACCCGGATGTTTTATCCAATTACTACCCTCTGGTAGTCCCTAAGCTGGAAGCTGAGTGTCACCATATCTATAGGTAAACCAGCTATTTCTATGGTGGATTTCTACTTCTATGATTACTTTACGAGCTATTTTCGTGTTTTTTTAATATAAATCATTATAAATCAGCGATTTCTAAAGGTAAACCTGCTATTCCTATAGTGGGTTTTCTACTCAAAGGATCTGAAAGGTCAGTTTCGCTAGGGAATCACTAGGAGAACCTCCATGAATGACAAGGGCTCCAGCTGAGTTTACAGGAGCAGCTCCTGGGTTCATCGCTAGGTTCCCCGGCACTGGTGCCAAGGGCGTGTCGGCCGTGCGGCCAGGCGCCGCGGCCTTGCCACCCACGGAGCGGCGCAAAAGGTTGCGCTGCTCTTCCGTCAAGCCCTGAGACGCAGGAAGTTGGGCAGGTGGGGGATGTTGATACTGATGGTTGGGAATGGTTTGCAATGAATAGTGATGGTCAGTAATGATTGTTAATATAATGGTTGGTAATGATGATTGATAATATTGGTTGATAACGGTTGATGATGGTTGGCAATGGTTGGTAATGATGGTTGATACTAGTTGATAATGGTTGGTAATAGTTGATATAGGTTGATAATAAGGAATGGTTATTCACCACCAGGTTGATAATCATGGTTGATAATGGTTGATAATAATGGTTGATCGTGGTTGATGATGGTTAGTAATGGTTTGTAATGATGGTTGATAATGATGGTTAGTTAGTAGTGGTTGATAATAATGCCGTTCTTCGGAGTCCAGGCAACACACTGCCGGCAGAACGGCCCCATGGAAGTCCCAAAGCTATCGTGGATAGCCGTCGTTAATTGATGAATTTGATGGTGCATAAGCTGGTAAGTAGTGGCTAATTGTTGATGATGGTCAGTAATGATGGTTGATGCTGATGCTTACTAATGGTTTATAATGGTTAGTAATGGTTAGTAATCGTTTGTAATGGTTAGTAATAGTTAGCAATGGTTAGTAATGATCAGTAATGATGGTTAATAATGGTTCATATTGATACGTTGCTAATAAGGAATGGTTATTAACCAATAGACCAATAGGTTGATACTGATGGTTGCTGCACTAATGGTGAGTAATTAATGGATCTAATTGATGATGGTGTAATGATGGTAAATAATGGTTGATGATGATAGTGAGTGGGTAATCATGATTGATACTGATGGTCAGCAATGGTTAGTAATGGTTAGTAATGATGGTTCAGAATGGTTTAGTAATGATGGTTAATATCATTATTAAGGATCCGTAGTAATGGTTAATAATGGTTAATGGTTTGTAACAATGGTTGATAATGACCAACCAGTATCAACCATAATGGTTCGAAATGGTTGATATTAATAGGTTGATAATGACTAATGGTTAGCCAGGTTTGAATGATGGTGTTAATTGTGCTTAATCAATGATGATGAATGATGGCTAATTAGTGATGATCAACAATGATCAATGATTATGCATATGGTTAATTGATGGTTTAATGATGCTTAGTTAGGTTCTAGTGATGCTTCCTGAGCTGATTCATCATGCTTAATTCATGTTTTATGATGGCTACTATTGCTTTATGATGGTTAGTCCAGGTTAAAACTACAGAGGACAACATAAACAATTGATTCATAGAGCTCATTGATGATGGACATGGATTGAAAAAAGTGATTCAGGTACAACCAATATTGATGATGGTGAATGAGGATTACTGGTTGAAACCGTGACGTTCAATGACGGTGAATGAAGGTTCGTAGTGGTGGTTAATGATGGGCAATGATTGAACATGTGATGCCGTTACGACCAATATTAATGATGGTTCATGATGACTGATGATGATTCGTACTAATTAAAACCATGATGGTTAATGATGGTTAGTATAGGCGTAGAATGGTAGTGGATTATGGACAACGGAGGAACAGGTGATTTAGTTACAAGAGGGTTCTTGATGAATCACGATGGTTCATGATTTACTTTCATTGGTTCACAGTTCACTATGTTTCAATTTTTACAAGAAACACACTTCATGACGGATCATGAGGGTTAGTATGTGTTAACAATATTTGACGGTGATGATTATGATGGTCAGTTGATAGTCGCGGCTTAATTATGGACAATGTATAGTCTAACAAGGGACAATGTTGATATTGGTGGTTAAACACTGTGAAGTGTGGAATTCCAATGGAACATATGGATGATTGATAGTGGTTGATATTGGTTGAATCGGTGAAACTGATATGTTGGTTTTTCATGACCATGGATTGCCAAGCCAGGCAGCCATCTACTAGTTACAAAACTGGATCAATCAGTAGTGACTGATCAGCCTCCAGTATAACTGATCATTCAACCAGTAAGATCAGTAATCAATCACCCGCAGAATCATTCAGCAGTGGGTTTGATTTGTTCATCATGGTTGATGATGGTCAACAACTACCATTTTTTGTCAATGATGGTCAATCATTCTAATGGTGTGTAACCAGTACGTTACTGACTGATTCCGCTTAAACAATTCTACTGGTTAATTCCAATGGTCTCTGTTTGATGATTCTACTTGTGAATGAGTACCGTCAAGACAACTGGAAATCTTTTGGGTTCCCTTCATGCGTTCATGCCCAAGAATGTTCCAGCTGTTTACAACCGTAACTTATCGACTTTGCTATGGCCAATTGCCAAGTGAGAAGCTACGAAATGGTTTAACGGGGGCTGTAAATACAGTGGGTTTAATGGATGCGAAAAAGCATCCGCGAGCTCGAACTACTCGCGTTGCTTTGAGAAGCCTTTGGAGATCCTTCTTAGCAGGACAATTCACAAGCAAGTTTAACAATAAACTTTTGCCAGTATCTCATCTTGAGGGCAACAACTGAAATCATCCATCAAATACCAGTCAAGTTTTCAGAAAGGGCTGATGATGTGTGGTCCCCCTACGGTCTCAAGCAGATTCGGCTAGGCTCAGGGTACCTCATTGGGTGACCTGGTGACCCTGTGAACAAATTCACAATCAAAGGCAATCGATATTCCACACGCGCCCGCCAACCATCATAATCATCTCCCAAATCTGGTCGGTGGATTGAAGCATCCCGAATTCATATGCTTGTCAATATGCTTGTCAATATGCTTGTCCCAGGATGGAAAGTAGATGTGAAACTACAGTACCAACCAAAACTGGCACCTTTATGCTACATTTGAGACATAAAATGTTTGCTAAAACACATATCTTAAGGATGATTTTCTTTTATATTGCATTTTTCATTTGAAAAAAACTGGTTGGTGGTTTCAACACCTATGAAAAATATTAGTCAACCAACCATTTGTTAATGATTACTAGTGAAAATAAAAAAGTTTAAAACCGCCAGCCAGACAATATACTGTAGTGGCTTACAAACCAGGACCGGCACACTGCACCACTCCCGCCTGCACATCATCATCCTCAGGTGCTTCAGCACCAGCGGCTGCAGGGACACCCTGCGGCAAGTTGGCTGCAGGGAAGCCTGTGGTCCAGTGATGCTATCCCCGAACCATCGGAAAAGGATAACTCGTTGTGACAGCAACCAGTTCTTGCTGTCAATGATATATTTTTTGGTATCATGATATAGTTTTTAGTATTTTTTAGTAACATAAATGTCATGACTAATAGTTTTTTACATGTTTTTACCATCATAACTCATTGTTTAACTAAACTTGATGGTATCCCAGCTTGAATGAATTGTTTTGTCGTTTGGGGATAGCATTATATGCGGAATCAAGGTAGCATTGACCTATCCATGATAGCGGCCCTTGTTGTTTGGTTGTGCCCCGGCAACAAACTGCTGCTCGTTTCCTCAACAATCGTATTGCCTTCGCTGTGGGAAACCCCCGCGTTACACTGGTTCCATTGATCATGCATCCTGAACAAAAGGTGTCCAAAGAAAGTCTCCTTGTTGAAGAACTTGTTGGATTGAAACTTAGATTCTATCCATCAAGTCCCGGGAATTACCCCTGTGGATTTAACCCTGTTGATAACAACCCTGTTGAAACTGTGAAACAGCTTGTTGGATTGAAACTTGATCCCTACCAAGTTTCACAGGCTTCTATCCACAGTCTCCCTATGTCTCCTGGTGGATCCCCTAGGTCTCCTTGTGGATCCCCTAGGTCTCCTTGTGGATCCCCTAGGTCTCCTGGTGGATCCGCTTAGGTCTCCTGGAGTCTCATCCCCTGCCCCACCGCGCGATGCGCCTGGAACTCGCCTTCTCTGTACAGCCTCCGCCGCTTCTCGGCCACCTGGCGGTCCCAGGTCCCATGTCGCCACATGTCTTGGGTGTCTCAAGTCATACGAGGTGGGCCCCCAACCACTTAGAGCTGTTGGTTTATAACTAATGTTGCTTTCTGATTAGTGTAACCCCCCCAATCAAGTAATGAAAATAGGCATGAAACCAACAGGTAGATACAAGTCTCAGAAACCAACATTAACTTAACTAGGGGTAACTACCAGTTATAGAGGGTTATAACCCAACTTCGAACTACTGGGGGCCCACCTAGTCATAAGGTTTTCACCCTGCTCCCATGTTTTCCATTAGCTCCCATTTGCTATGGATTAAGGTTTTGCCATATAAAGGAGCTAATGTCATGGGGTTCCACCCTGCTCACCAGTTTTCACCGTTAAAATTAATTAACCATCCATTTTGGGTCCAGTTTTAACGTCCATACAGATCCGTTTCCTGGGCAATCGAACACAGGGCGACGATTGATACGGTAAATTCCATAGCGAAATAGCATCCTGTTGCATCCGAGATGACATTTTAAACCAACCAGGCTGTGGGTCAAAACCCTGTACCCCTGGTTCCCCTATCATAAACATTGTTTTCCCTATGGTTTGTTGGTTCTCAACCGCCATTATTGGCAGGGTAATATACACCCCTTTCCACCACCGCCATTATTGGCAGGTTAATATCGACCCATTGCCACCAGGTTTTCTGCTTCATGAACCAACCAACCAACCAACCCTTGAAGCCGCCCCAAACTCAGGAACCTCGGAGCCTAAAATGATGGGCTCCACCCTGGAGCAAGGCTCAGGTGGCTGAGACAACCCTGGTGGAGTGATCATGGTGGGGAGGTAGACTAAGCCATTGGGAACCCCAAAAATGGTTGGTTTATTACCAGAAATGGGTACACTCTGGAAAATCACCATTTCCACTAGGTAAGTAATCTACAAATGGTGGATTACCCATCGCTCTGTTAGATCACCAGGGTATATTGAAGGCTGATTTAGGGATACCCGCAAATTTTAAGAAACCGTTATATCATCCTGTCAACAGGCAGGTGTTCAGAGTGGTCGAAGGTGCTGACAGGTTTTGGCCAGTAGGAGGTGGTGATCCAAAATCATCTAGCTTTCGCATGTGGTATGTGCGTTATTGGTGGGAGGGTGGTGAGTGCTGCATAATGGTTCAAAATTGTGAGCCGTTTCAGCCAAGGGCAGGGTCAGTTTCTACTGGTAAAAGAACATGAAACTGGTTTGTTGTACTTCATTGTCGCATGGTCATGCCACGGGTACTGCTTGTAATTCTGATACCACTATGCATAGCCACCCACCAATATCAAGCAGCATTGCCCGGTATTCGGGCATCTTACTGACCAGATACGTGAACACAATGCTGAGAAAACGTTGTACCTACTTCACATGTTGCATATTCTGGCATTATCATGGAATTTGCGAAGCCAGCAGCACCTTCGAACAAGGTTTTTGCGCAGGGATCAGTAATATGTGAAGGAAAAGTGGTGTTGAAAGAATCAAGTGGACCTATTCAAAATTTTCCAATTCTTCTTCATAGCCATAGCTTTATAATGTTCTGACCATAATCTCTTGCCACCCTCATGGTTGCCTTTTTCAGCAGCTGTGCTGTGTTGAAGGCCCAGCATTGCCAAACCAGGTTCCCGAGCAGTGTTTTGCACACGTCTGAAAAGGTGGTCGTGAAGGTTGGCCTCAGAACATGGCAGCACCTTCAACAGGAGCAACCGAACCCCGAACTTGGAGCTGCAAGTCCAAGTTGATACATAGATATGAAACAAAAGCTACAGAAGTTGTAAGGTCAGTGTGAGGATCTTCTGCAAAGTCGGTGCAGCTGATGTTACACTGAGGCGCGCACAGGAGCGGTGAATTGTGAGGAAGAAGAAGGTTATATTCCTCAGCACGTGACCCAACGACGCCCCTGTGACCACCATCAACGCACCAAGCTGAGGGTGTTAGCCGTTGCAAACTGATGCATTCAAGCTGTGGGGCGCACCTTCTGCGACACGCAAAGGTACCATCATAGCTTCTTGTTGGTTCTGTTATTCTAGCTTATAATCGATCATCGCGGGCTATAATGTGCTAAGCTATCATCACCTATCAACTTTTGTTGGAACGTTCATTTCACATCCCAGATGCTCCATTAGTACAGTATATTTAGCTACATTTACCTATAAAACAGCCCAGTCATGTAGGTAAATATGCCAGCTCCATGGAGCATCTGGGCATGGCCATGTTCCGTGACTTCGAAAAAACACCAGGCTTGGGCTGCCTTGATCTCTGGATGCCGGCGAGTCGGCCGAAGTCATCATCCCAACAACGTGGGCCCCCCTAGTTATAAGTTGATTAATAAGCCATTTAACAAGCTAGTTATACCTACCATAAGTGGTAGTTAACCTAGTTATAATCCAAATTATAGCTGATAACTATAGTTGTATCTACCGTTTGCCTGGTAGTTACCCTGGTGAACTAACCCAAGGGCTGTAGCTGATGAACGGGGCCCACCTTGAAGGTATGGTTGACAATATCAAATCTTTTAAAGCACCAACCAGCCAGGAATTTGTTTCTCTTCGTGATTGTTGACGCACAAACACTGGTCAAGTTGAGACACACATGCGAGTTTCCCAAAATAGGGGACCCAAATGATCTACAACTTTATTTACCAATGATGGTAATAAACTTGTTCGTTTGAGTGTTTCTCAAAATAGGGGACCCCCAGTTCTCATCCTTCATATCAATCCGCTGGCAATCCCTTTCCAAAATCCTTAGTGGTGGCCATTATAATCCCCTTTAAACCCCTATAGAATCCCCTTTAAACCATTTTAAACCCATTTATCCTCATTATTAGCCCTTTATTAACCATTGATACTCATCATTGTTGTCGTTATGTTATCCATTGGGATTCCGAGTCGCACTTCAGATTCATCCCCACATAACCGCTGCTCCCAAGCTTCCAGGTTCTCCCGGTTGGTGATGGACGTGCGGTCGTTGAGGTACCTGCGACCAGCGCAGCGGTGAAAAACGGTGCCGTGGAGCTGTGAGATGTCTACTGCTTTGTGGTGCTCACCACCCCGTCGTCAAAAATATCCTTGTCAACCAGCCAGCCAACCATAATTGGGGGCTGGGGGTTTCTTAAAATGGGGACCCAAAAAATGGTTGATTTACCACAAATAAATGATTAATACTGGATGATTTGAGGGTCCCCCTATTTTGAGAACCACCAATTTGTTAGTACGAGGGCAAATGAACAATGTGTAAACACATCCACCAGTCTAGCTTTCGATCTGTGAAATGTCTAGCTTTAGCTGTGGCTTTTCGATGATCGAATGGAGTTCTAGTTGCAGATTTGGCCAAGAAATGGTAGCAATTGGCTTGTCCACGGTCATGGTGGTACCTACTACCCATCCAATAATCATTAACAAGACGGAAACCACCAGTTTTCAATAGTTTCCAAGGTAGACCATTTTTGGACACTTATGAATGGCATCCCGAAATGGATCCGATCCGCTGGATGGTTCATAATCTTGTTTCATAAGCATTGTTGGACGCTAATGAATCATTCATGGATGCTATATAATGGCTATCCAAATAAACCATACCAATTGCTAATCATTCATTAACTATTATCAGTCCCCTATCATTAATCATGAGTTATGGATATAAATCCCAATAAAAGCTCATGATCTCATGGATGTTCATGGTTAATCATCTTTGTGTACCTCCCAGTTGGGGCGGTTGGCTTCATGGGTTGATCTTCGACTAAGCTGGGCCGCTAGGTCCATGGCATGCGCGCCCATGTCTACATTGGCAACAGGGATGTCATGTCACCTGGTAAGTATGATACGTGAATCCCAATGGGTTTGCAGGGGATAAAAATGCCTCATGATCTGAGGATATAAAGGGATTACTAATGTTTTTTTTCAGGGATAAAAATGGCTAATGATAAGGATATATAGGGATTACTAGGAGACAATCACCAACAATAATGGTCAAAGAACTACTACATGGTGGTTGTCTCAAAATAGGGTACCCGAAAAAAATATTGGTTTATTACTATAAATTATAAATAACTAATAAACTAGATGATTTGGGGGTACCCCTATTTTGAGAAACCATCATATCTGATATTGCATGATTCATGTTGATGAATGACTAGGCAAATAACAGGTGCTTCGTCTAATAATCTCATGTTTCCCAGATTCACTATGATCTATTAACTATGGCATATAATGTTATCTAAATATGTATCGTAGTCACAAAGTAGGCAACATTCTTTGCTGTTGTTTAAGAATCTGATCTTATTCGCAATCAGGTGTCCACTCTGGAACAACACATCCCATTAGCCATGTTAGTTCACTGAAGGTCAATCATGGCTCAATCATGGCTCAGTCAAGGTTCAGACTGGTTAGTTTACCATGTTACATTGCCATGTGGCTATGGGTCAGTTCACCTTTTACCCTTGGTTCCCCTATCATTAAAAACATAGAACAACTGTTCCCCTATAGTTTTGCTGGTTATCATCAGTTATCATCCACCACTATTGGTTGGTTCATATTGACCCAGCTCGCCATCTAGTTGGTATGTATCCCCTATAATTGTTAGTTATCATCCCCTATTATTAATTGTTGGTATGTATCCCTTATTGATGCAGTTGTTATAACTATAATGATAACTATAGCCACATAGTTGGTATGTATCCCGTATTAACCAGCTAAACCAGCTATGAAATTGGTTGACTATCATCCACCCATTGCCATGTCTGGCAAATCCTGCCCTGGGAGATCTTCGGTGTCGCATTGGGTCACCCTTTGTAGGTCTCCTTGGGGATCTCAGTGACTTCCTCGGCGGTCGCATTGAGCACAGCACAGACTCTTTAGGCGGGGAACCCGTTGACATTAATCAACGCAAGGCTGTCCTGGGAAGTTTTGGTGCTTACGCTTCACAGCTTTTTAGTTTATTATCAAATTTAAATGATTAGAATGAAATCAAATAACACCTGACTTCAATGAGTTCATTATTGATAATTGTCAAATTTAATTAAGCATCAACCAATGAGCTTAACACCTGACCTTAAACAAGTGTGGCGGATGCTGAGGTACCAACCCATGAATAAACACATAAAACAACGAATAAACCCATGGTTCAAGTGTGGCCCAATGTGGTTGATCAGGGCGCCCAAACGGTGCGACCCTTGGCCACTGGATCTGGTGGCATGGCCTGGGCTGTATAATATGGACCAGCCAGTAGTATGGTAACAACAATGCAAATGAAAAACATACGTGGCAACCTATAGTAATTATATGTATGTACCTAATAGATATATGAATATGTAAGTGTATATATGTATATGTATATGTAAATATAAATACATTGATAAACGTGTGAATTATTTAATAACCGACTTTCAATCTTGTTATCATGCATCAATTTTCATCAAATAACTGTTGTCCGTTAGAACCAACCCTAAATCATGCCTGTGGTAACACTTCATCAACACAACAAACAACAAACCACCCAACAACACTGGTATTCTTATTTGATTTGAAACCAATTATATAGTTTATATGTAACAATGGCCTCAACAGAAAAACATGGCCTTGCCGATGGATAGCCATAGCACTGTTGATACACAGTGTCTGGGATGTCGGACATCCGCAAGAAAGTAGGTTCTTCTCTTTTTCTTTGCCTGGCTCATGCAGCTGGACAGCAGCTAAGCCATGGTGGGACATGCTCCATCATGGGTGCGTATCCAGGATTCGGGAAAAAAAAAGCCTTCTATGGCAAAGAAGTGCTCAAAATGGTGAACCTGTGCCTAACAATGTGGTTTACCCATAATCATCACCATTAAATACACCATGACTCACCGTCATTGAACCAATATCAGTCACTATAAACCGTTGTTCACCATTATGTACCTCTCTGAACCACCAGAATACTCATTGACCACTGCAAACCACCATAAACCTCAATTTTCACCATGCATTTACCACCTCTAACCACCCTGGATCAACCACCCATCATTAATCCTTCCATGGAGCTTCTGGCCGTGAGAAACTGCACAACGAAACCGCAAGCTTGGCCGGCAGTGCCCCGCCCTCACTTGGAACCTCGGAACCGCGCGCTCTCCAAGGAAAGCGGTGAAAATGCTTGGGTTGTAACACAGCGACCTACCATGAACATCAATGCTGATGAATGGGGGCTATTGGTGGTTAATGCATGGTGATTACTGGAGGTTTATGGTGATGAAAGGAGAGGTTCATGCTGACTAATGGTGGTTGGTGCTTGCAACAAGCAGTTACAGCAATCAAAGATTCTATGGATCAATACCGCATGCACCCAGAACTCACGAAAGGAATTATTGCTATGTAAGGGTTTCTGAGTGGGATATCTGCCCCCTCTCTCTCTCTTCGTCCTTGTCCTTCAATGCTTTGCAGTTTCTCAGCATAGGAAGAGAGGGACCTGCCTGAAACCAAGACAGAAGTACTAAATAGCCAAGCAAAAAATAAAGAAACAGAATGGACTGCAATGTGTCTATTCGGCCCTTGTGAAGCACCAGCCAGCTTCGAAAGCGACGATGTTGTCCCTTGCCCCCCAAAAACAACAAGGACGATATTGATGATAACCTCCATCAACCGCCACAAACCTGCTTGAAGCATCACTAGGTTCAACCCCTACAGCCGATGTAGATAGATTCAGCCTCTGAGTTCCCGTGCCATTGCGCCATAGTTGGGAGGCCTGAATGCCCAGTGTTGCGACAGCTCCATTAATTTCAGCACCCCAGCTTCATATGGCTTTACAGGTAGGTAATTAGTGGTGGTATATTCGGATGTATACCTATGAAGAATTGAATCATTCAATTGTACTAGGATGGTCGATTTAAGCCTCAATTTTTATTCTAAGCAATCGCTAGGTTGAGGTTAAGCATGGGCTACAGCCGTGATCGAATATGCAGTAACAACATGGATGGTGTGCACAAATCACCGGGTGGGCAGATTTTACCTAGCGAGCACAAGCAGAAATGAAACTAAATTGAAGAGAAACAATCAAAATGCAAACAACCCACCCAAAGCCATGCAAGGTCGCTCTACTGTTTCTTTTGGTACACTTTTATGTTCACACCCTGTGTCAATATTCATACACTTAATTCTGTCATCCTCTGTCCATGAATTTTGTCTATGAGAGTCAGTGGTATGTCACTGGCCCGCATTTTGGACGGTTTCTAAGATCTCAAGATTACTTACCTAGCAAGGGTAGGGTGATGGCGCAACCATCCAGCTGTGTCATCGGAGTGCATCATGAAATGCTTGGGCTCGGTTGATCACCTCGTTGACCCAGGGGGTGTGGATCTATGGATCTTTACAGGGCAATCACTGCACCAATTCAACTACAAAGATCACCAACAACCACCAACCACCACCAACAACCACCACAACCAGAAATAAAAAAGTCAGGCCACTACAAACCCATCTCCATTTCAGCCCTCAGAGTCGCCCGCTCCGCCACAGCGCCTCTCAAAGGGGGCGGCCACCACAGCTGCAGCGTCGTAGGTCAATGGCGCTGCCTCGGACTTGGGACACCGTCCACGACGGCTGGTGGTGATAATGGCTGTATCCCAGGGAACTGGTTGATGCTAATGATTAATAATGATGAACTGAAAAATGGTTCTAATGATTAATAATGATTGAGAATGCCTGGGATGATGATTTATGGTTGAGAATTGTTGATCATAATGGTTAAGAAGGATCAATGATGGTTAAGAATGGTTGTAACTGGGTGATATAGCCGTAGTGAGTGACCCCAAAAGGTCGGTGACCTCACCCCAAGTAAACCATGGTGAACGTACCCACTAAGTGGACGTGACACACCCAAGCCACTAATCACCCAGGAATCACCCACTTGTAATTCCAGAAGGATATGGTGAACCAATCATCAACTCCGTCGCATGGAGGAGCTAGGCTGGTGGATCCAATTCCTTCGGAGGCAGTAGATCAAAAGCCACCCTCAAAAGCAGTAGACTCACGAGTGATTCGCCACACTAAACATAAACAGCTAGTGATAGATCTAAACATAAACAGCAGATCCGGCAGTAGATGAGTGATAGATCCCCGGTAGTTTAACCATACTCAGCTAGTAATTCATCATCAAAGTCCATGTTCGCCCTTGGGCTCCGCGACGCCGCGTGCATCGCGGGCACCGCCACGGTGCTTGCCACTCAAAGGGTCAGGTGCCTGGAACTGAGAGCGGCCCAATCCCCTGGGTCAAGGATGACAAATCAAGGAATGATGGGTACACACTGGTAAAACGATATTTTTTGTAGAGAACCATCATCATTGAAACCCTGGGAAACCATCATAATTTCAATACCACCAGTTATTGTGGTAAAATTATATTTTCTACAATGTGGGCCCCCAACCATTTATAAAAGGTTTTATAACTGATCCAACTAGGGTTAACTGCCAGTTATAGGGGTTATAACGCAACTTATATGTGGTTGGGGGCCCACTTTGTAGAGAAACCCTGGGAAACCATCAATAACTGGTGGATTTTCCATTGCCATGTGAGTTTACCAGAGTGTAGATAGCTATTGATTGGCCATCTAATCCATCCAAGTAGTGGGTTTGATGACGAATCAATCAATAAATGATGGGTTAGTAACTAATGACTAATCATATCTAATGATCAATCCACTGATGATGGGTTTACAACCAATCAATAATGGGCAACTAATGACTGATGATATGGTTGTTTCTCAAGCCAGTTTGGGGTACCCCCAAATCATCCACGTCATTAACATTTATAGTTATAGTGATACCATTGGTTGGTCAAGATCAGATTGCCATTTTTGACTTGTCATTGTTAAACAATGACCATTGGTTGAATAAATCACCATAATTGGCCCTAATTTGTCATTCTTGCTGATTGGATGGTCAAAATTACCATTTGCAATTAGCAGAAATCAGGGTATTTGATGATATCATCTGGTGAAATCATCAATTTGCATCTGTTTGCTGAGGATCAATCAACTTAATTAAGTAGTGTAAATCATGGTATCATGGTTGTCAATGGCTATTGTATCCCGATAAAAATAGCAATTCACCATATGGTTATGACATAATGGTTGAAGCGTTGGCTATCAGCTTGGTGATGGTTATATACAGTAACAATAAGATTCTAAGATTCCCCCTGTCGAGATTACCATTTGCATCCGGTTGCCAACAGTCAATCACCATGAGATTTGTCTTGGTTTCAAAGTGTAATCAAAACTTGAAGTCATTCACAATCACCGTACATCGTTAGTATGACATCAATTGGCATCATATTCAGTATCAACTGGTTCGATCAGTATGAATCACACATTGATATAGTCTTGAACCATTAATCACTCGTGATTCACCATACTACACACGCGCGACAAAGTCACGCCAAAGTCATGCCAACAGGGTAATTCCTACTGGCACCGCCATTTCCAAAAGTCACGCCAAAGTCATGCCAACAGGCTAATTCCTACTGGCACCGCTGCGGCAAAGATCTCATTACTAAAAATACATGCTGATGGGCACATACAATCAAACACTGGCCGTTTGAACATCAAATCTCCATGGCACACTGCCAAAACCAATGCGCAGGTCATGAGCAAGGCACACAACCAAAATCACATCGCCAGCTTGCGTTTTGTCATTTCCGGGATTGGAAAATATTCGGCTTAGAAATGCTTTAATGGCACGCCACTGAAACACTTGGTAACTCATGAAAGTAGAGAGCAAGGGGCGGCAGCAAGGGGCAGCAGCAAGGGGCAGCAGCAGCAAGGACCAGCGAAAAGCAATAGCAGCAGCAAGGGGCAGCAGCAAGGGGCAGCAGCAAGGAGCAGCAGCAGCAGCAGCAGCAGCAGCTAAGAGATCTCAGAGCAAACCGTTATCTGTCTGAAAGCTCCCCCCAAAAAAATGACGCCAAAACGACGTGGAAACGACGTGTCCCACGACGCTGCTCGGCATCTTGAGCCAAGGAGGCTGGCACCTCTACATACCCTAACTGCAAAGAGTTTGGATCTTTCTCCAGCAGGACCAACAGTCGCAGTCTATCAGCAGCAGTGGACTCTCTTGTCAGTGGCTCCAGCTTTGAGCCTTGAGCCAGCAATGAGTTGGAAATGTACAGAGCGCGCAGTGGGAACATGGGCGTGCAGTGTAGCAGCGTACGCTAACACAACCAAGAAACCAACCAACCCACCCACCCAGCAACTAAACTGACCATGACAACCAGAACGTCACTACGTTGAGCCAACCGACTCGCGCAAGGCACCGCTGGTTTTTTATGTCCCATATATTCAAATAACACATGCATTTATACATTAATCACAAGGGCACCGCCACAAAACTGCCAAAAACAAACAAAGATCATCAGAGCTCGCATACGTTTTGGAATTGGCACGACTTCTTACGTAAACCTTTCCCCAAGCTAAATATGATGGTTCCATAAGTTGTTGGCACAACATTGTCTTCCCAGTGTACTAGGTATGTTACTAGTATTACGCACAGACCCCGTGGTTTGCCCGGAGGGCAAACCACGGCTGTCTGTGTGTGTTGAACATTTGTCGAAGAATCAGTGAGAAACACTGGCTATACGCAGTGATTTAGGGTGTAGGGTTTTAGGGTTTAGGTTTTAGGGTTTAGGGTTTTAAGGTTTTAGGGTTTAGGGTTTTAGGTTTTAGGGTTTTAGGGTTTTAGGGTTTAGGGTTAGGGTTTCTTGATTCTCAGAGTTTCAAAACAACGGGCCTGCGCAGGGTTTTGAACAGTTGACAAGACTCACTTCTGGGCAGGTCTTGTGGTCACGGGCAAACCATAGGGTCTTGCCGTAGTATTAGTCACTAGTGAGTCATTGAAGCACTAATCTAGTATAGTGATTGACAATTGGTAATTGAATCACTAGTGATTCTAATATAGTTGATACTAATGGTTCCCAATTAATCACTAAGTATCTACTAGTATCGTTCACTGATTGAACCATTAGTTACTTGATATCAATGAATCACAAGCGATTAACCATACTACTAGGTATGTTACTAGTATTAGTCACTAAGTATATATTGATTTACCACACTAAAAAAAATGGATCACAACATCAACCATTAGTATCCATGTAGTGTATTGATCACATGTTATAACAATTGTTGATAAACCAACAATATTCACTAATGGATTCACACCATTAGTAATTATACTATCTCCCAGATGCTCCATGCATGGCATATTTACCTACATGGGTGTTTCTCAAAACAGGGGTACCCCTAAATCATCCATTAATAGCCATTTATAGTAATAAACCAACCATTTTCGGGGTCCCCTATTTTGAGAAACCACCATTTGGGCTGTTTTATAGGTAAATGTAACTAAATACACTATCCTCCAAATGGCGAATCACAATTCACATCTCGCCAGGTCAAGGATCCCCTCGCCTGATCAATGAGGATCTGCACCTCTTCTCGCCTCAGGCGAACCCTGGTGACTGGTGCCCCTTCGTGAAGCCAGGGGTGAGAGCGGCCCGGGCTGACTCCAGCCCCATGAGAGCATCCAGTTCACTCAAACAATGATAAGGATGATGAGTATTGTTGCAAGAAATATCATGATATTAGGATTACTATAGCTAATGATATTAGAAACAACTAGTATTGTAGCTAATGATGAGAATTTGTCCAAGAAATCTCATGATATTGTTCCAAAGCTTCGTTGATCCGCAAACAACATCTTGAGTTTGTCGAATTGTTCATCCAGAGTACACCAAACATTGCCAAGACTCGGGCACAAATGGACAGGGAACGGAAACGCTGAAAACTCAATCACCAAGCGCAGTAAAGCCATCATGGGCATATTCAAAACGTGGGTGCCCTCATCATCGTAGGAAACGTCAACACCAGTGGTTGATCAGAGATGATGCCACATCAACGATGTAACGGCAAATGTGTATTCATGAACGACCTGATGTGCTATCATGGTACATGGTGGTTCATGATTAATACCAACTGAACCCCATATCCCGTGCACTTCATGGATGTCAGTCATATGTATGGATTATAATATGTCAACGAGTAACATGTATTATTCCATCTTCTTGACTGCACATGTTTGACAATGATACTTAATTTGATACACAGCCGTGTTGTTGGTGTATCACATGTTGTTGTTGGATATTACCACCTACTGTCAACCATTACCACTATTAACCCTTGGGTGTTTCTCAAAATGGAAGGTACCCCCAACTCATCCAACAGTAACCATATCTAGTAACAAAGCAACCATTTTGGAGGCTTCCCTATTTTGAGACAACCCTATTGGTGATAATCCAACCATATAAACCACATTAAACCACTATTAACCGTTGGGTGACCACTGTCTATCCAAAAGTCTATGAATTGCTATCTACCTTCGCTGACAATGCTTAAGAATGCTGATTCACCAACAAATCCTATTATTGTTGGTCATTATCACCCCAAAATCAATCATTAACGACTACATACCATTGCTTACAATGCTTAAGAATGCTGATTTGGCTATGGGTCAAAACCCCGTACCCCTGGTTCCCCCATCATTATCCATGGTTTTCCTTATTTTTGTTGGTTCTTATCCCCCACTACTGGTTGGCAAATATTGACCAATAGCCATATAGTTGGTTTGTATCCCCTATACTTGCTAGTTATCATCCCCTAACCAGCTAAACCAGCTAATTATCATTGGTTGGTTGACTGCTTGACCCAGCTCGCCAGCATGCTGATTTAACAACACATCACTGGTGTCTTCGATCGGATCTCCCAGCCTCGCTGCCGGAAAGAAGTTCAGCACAGCTTGCCGTTCCTGGAGGCAGCGATGCACTGCGCTGCCAGGGTATCATGGTGGCACCAGGATGGGTTATACTAGGGGTCTACCTACAGGGGCTAACTTGGGTTATGACTAGGGTAACTACCAGATATGGTAGATATAACTAGCTTGTTAAATGGCTTATTAATCAACTTATAACTAGGGGGGCCCACCTTGTATCATGATGTAAGCCCAACCTAGCATTTTGGTTGGAACCCTCCTGGTAGCTCCTGACACTGCTCCCCCTTTAAAGGCCCTTTACAGGGCTAGTCCTTGGTATCCCTGGCTCCAAATCGCTACCTTCCAACCACCAGCCAACTAATGGTTGATAATGGCTACCAATGGTCAAGAATGGCTGGTTGATCAACGATAGAAACTGGTGGCTATACTAGTAGTCATTCTAACCAAGAACAACTGATCATTTCTGTCAATAGTTGTACGTATCGCCAAGAATGGCAATACTAAAGATGTCATAAGTCATAAGTATAAGTATTTTGACCACTAGAAGCAATGGTTTATCATGGCTGAGCTTACCAACAAACACAATACAACAATTGCTTGTATTTTAAGAATGCATTTCTAGTTTTACAAACAATAACTTGTGAGGTACCATCAAATAAGGCTGGTTTATGAACGCGGGTTTCGCAGTGTTGTTGTTATGCGCCTTCCTTGCAATCAGAGCTGTGCAACAGTTGTTGGCTATAGTATGCATTGTTTAGACAATCAGTACAGTTTGTGATAAATTGGTGATTATTTCTAGTGAAACTCTGGTACAATGGATGCACTTGCTCTTGCATAGAAACAACGTCACAGTCAATCAACTCACATCACAACAAGAATCCTACTCATGATCAAGTAGTGTGATGCTGCTTCAGTGTCACAAGTGGCTAATCTTGATCCAACGGCACCAAACAAACAGCACAATGTTGGATCCGCTAGTAACTGATTAGATATGATTGTATCAGCAACAATGGATCCGTATCATTGGA
Organism: Symbiodinium kawagutii; assembly: GCA_009767595.1. Lineage (NCBI taxonomy): Eukaryota > Dinophyceae > Suessiales > Symbiodiniaceae > Symbiodinium > Symbiodinium kawagutii. The sequence goes on from VSDK01008515.1 coordinate 393,673, forward strand.
TAAGTAACTTAAACATACCACTTGTAACATAACACCTGGATCAATAAATAGCTTAAACTAACCCAACCCTGGCACTCAACCATGGCACTCAACCCTGGCACGCTGAGCGCGAAATGCTCCTCGTCTCCCAAGGTCAACAACTGTCGGGCCTGAGCCACACGCGACAGGGAGCCCAGTGCCCCTGAACTCACCATGGCAAGCACTGCACAGCCAGGGGCACTGGGGAGTGGCAAACCCCTATTATATAGTGAGTTAGAACTCCAAGTGGTTCTATATCTACCACTAGCCTGGTATAGTTTCCCCCCTGACGTAATTGGGTCAGTGGGTTGAGCCCATGAAAAAGCGGGTGATATATATATATATATATGCATATATATATATATATTATATCTACTATAAGCATGGTATAGTTGCCCTAGTGAACTTATCTAAAGTGACAATCCTTGGGGTGCATCACTCAGCAATGTGCGTGAGATTCGAGATTCACCAATATCATGCTGCGAAACATTGATCCTATGCTGGAATGACAACGTGACCGCTCCCTTGGCACTCAAAAAGATTAGCTACAAGCTTGGGACCCCTACTTATGATAGCTTTTTACTCATTATTTACAAGGACCATAAGTATGACAAATTGTAGTCTCCAAGTTTATCCTACAAGATAGATGGCTATATATTATCACAACTATAGTCAAATTGCTGCAAAAGTTATAAGTTGGTTTGCGAGCCGTTTAACTGCAGTTATATGTACCATAACTAGCAGCCATCTATGACTGAACTGGATGGGGGGGGCCACCTTGTCTAAGCTCCCGACGAGGTCAACTACTCACATGTGGCTCAATAGCATGGAAATGCAAGGATAGATAAAATCTGTGTAGAAATAAAGATGTATCTATATCTATATATATGTTTATATATATATATATACATATTTAAATATATATATATATATCTTAGTGGCTTATAGATCCCTTGCTAAAAATATATTTTTAGTGGTTCTATGTTAAATCCATCATATCCCAAAAACACTAAAAACCTAAGTTAGTGGGTATAAGCAATCCAGATATATATATGTATATATATATATAGAAAGGTACCTGAACATTCTCAATCCATGTGGATCTACTTGTACCTGGCAGCTGTTGCATGTTCATACCGCTGGCTCTGGCAAACAAACAGGCCATGGTCATGCGCCTCTGCACCGGGGCCACATCCGTGATAGGTCCCCGGGCCACCATAGGGTTGGAGAAGGGCACCAGCTGCATGGCTGCCTGTGGTTGCATGGCGATCGTTAATGGCGGCGTTGTGACACTCCCTGCGGTGAACCCCAGTCAGTGGTGGTTTTCCTGCGGTTGATGGAGGAAATCCTGCACCAGCTGGTTGGTTGTTTATCCCATGATTTATAGGGTTTAATCATCCCAGGTGGTGCAGGATTTCCTCCATCAACAGTATGAATGACAATGATGATGACTATGAATGGCTGGATGGTGTTTGTAGGGACGGACCCAGCTGCTGAATGGCCATTGCAGCGATGGTTTATTTGCAACTCATGTAATCGACTTCCAATGTCCAACCATCAACCTTTTTTTGCGGCTAACCATGCTGGCTGACGCACTTATGGCAGGATGAAGAAGACTTCGTCCTGGACTTTGGAGGGTGTGCCACAACAACAGCGTCCATATCACTATGGGTTGGTCTGAGAATGTCCCAACATATTGTTGGTTTCCCCATTGAAAATGATCATTTTGGATCGGTTAAGGACGGAGGACATTGTTGATAACCCCAAAAAAGAGGTACAAGCGCTTGGTGGCATGTCACAGAAGCATAATATAGACTGGGCGATACCTTCTACCATGACAATGCCTCTTGATATGCCTTTTAAAATGACCAGTGATTGATCTGTTTTGCGATTCTGCGGCAAATATTGCCAATGCCCAAACCATGCGGGATGTACTCAGAGTGTTTTTGCATGTTTTTGTGTAATCGATCCGAACCGCCTACTAGACTAACGTTTTCCCTGAAGCAAACAAAATCCTTGAGGATTACGATACGATGATCAAAAATCCACCAACCAGCCAGCCAAATCCAACAAACCAACACCAACGCACTAACCAACACCAGGCAACACCAGGCAACACCAGCCAACAGCAGCCAACACCAGCCAAACATAGCCAAACCCAACCAAATTCAACCAACCAGCCAATGCGTCAAACAGTCTGTGAATGGTACAGGTTGCTCGCTTCGGTCACCTGTCCCGCCACATGGTCCAAATCATCGTCATCCACATCCTCGAGCAAAATGCGTCAGGCACAAGGGGGCGGGGCCTTGAAGCAACTGACAGTTGGACCCTCGAACTGATGGTTGATGATAGTTCATGATGGTGAATGACTGGCTATGATGGCAAGGGTCTCAGAAATGATGGTTACATGAAGCTTTTGCGCAACTTCAAGTCATATGTTTTGCTCACCAACTTCTGACTGGAGAACTGTTTGGTGGTTAGTTGCGCCATCCAAAAGACATATATGGCAATTAAATTGAGTGAATCAACCAAGCATCCCACATTTCGACGAAAATAAAAAAGTTTCAAACCACCAGCCAGAAACTCTAGCGACCTGATGCTCCAACCATTAGCAGCTGGTAGAAGCACTGATGAGTCCCAGCAACGGCTAGCATGGTGACAGCATTGCCACCAATAGTGGTACTGACACTGCTTGGTGGAAGCATCGTGCTTCACCAACTGACATAATGGCACGATGGTCATGAGAACAAGCTCGCAGTGGGGGTCTGTCAACCGCTGCTTGGGTAAGCCAGTCCATCCTGAAGTTACACGCAACCGTCCAGGCTTTGCACCCCATTGATCTGGTAGTCAGCATGGCGCTTCAACCACCAACCGGGTATGGGTGGTGGGGGTAGGATGGTGTAGGGCTACGACCACAAACAAGGAATGCCTGATTGTAAGGGTCAACAAACAACAAGGGGCCCTTGATTGTAGGTTTGGATGCATCAGCGTAACTTTCTGAAAGTCGGAGATGCATCCAACAAGTGGATCAACAATTGAAACATGTCCAAATGATGGGCAAGCTGGAATTCCCATGATGGATAGCTGCAAAGATGGAGATTCGTAGCCAAGCAACAGCCAATCGAATGGGGGACCATCAACAGGCCACCAGGGCACAAGATGCTCATCAGGTAACTGTCATGTGGCATGATGTGACCATCATCGTGTTGAAGTACCAACAATCCCTGGGGATTTGCAACTCCAGATATCTGAAGATCTGGTCGATGAAAAAACAAAATCAGACCCAAAACTGCAGCAAACAACAAGCATGGGGGTTCAAGAGAATTAATGTAGTTCTGATCTATTATTGTTGATTAGCTATTGAACACTTATCATAAACGTTTAACCAACTTGTGTTTCTTAGCCCTAGTATCAACCAGTTGTTTAAACTTATCAACCAGTAGTTGTTTAACCACTGTTGCTGGTTATCATCTCCTATAATTCACCATTGTGAGCCATCATTAACCACTAACCAGTAGTTGTTTAGCCATCATTGTTGGTTATCATCCCCTACTGTTAACCATTAAAATTCCCTATAAATGTTTAAAAATGCACCATGAAGTGCCTGCTTGATGGTCACACTAGCTTACAGCCCTTTGGTCACCATCGGGCTGGTCCTGTGGTGCCATGGGCACCGGCGAGGTGTGCTGCGCAGGCGTAGGAGCCTGGCTATGGTGAACCGACCATTTTGGCAAGGGAAAACCCTCCGAAATCATCCATTGAAATGGTGGATTTCCCATCGCCATCTTAGTTTACCAAAGGGTAAGTATGGCTCAATCATGGCTCAATCAAGGTTCATACGGGTTTATTGTGATTCAATGCTGGCTTAGTCATTGTTGAGCTGGTTGATTATCATTAGTTGATTGATAACCAATCAATTAATTAATCAGAATTGCATAAAGTCGCTTAATAATGGTTGATAAACATAGCTTAGTTATGAGAAGGTTTCAACATGGGTGATACGAGTAGAAATGGTTCGGAATGCTTGATAGGCTTTTAACAAAGTTCTTTCACGAGCTTACTGCAATTGGCAAATGATGGGTTAGTTAATAGCTAGAATTGATTAATGATGGTTCGTGATGCGTGGCAAAGCCTTGGGCAAGTCCAAGTCCCAAGAAAAAAAGACAATCAAAATGGTAAGCAGTGTCCATCCCCTTGTGTTTGCCATAGGGGTTGGTTCACAATGTTGATGGGCAATCCCAAAAATTGTATATCAAACTATATGGAAGGGGCATGTGGACCAGGACTTGAACCACATGAGACCAGGACTTGGAGCCATGTGGATCAAAAGTATATCATACTTAGTTACAAGTTATAATGAACTACAGTATTATTGTGAAATACAAACTGCAGTGGACCTGGTTGCGGTCCTGCCCTGTCCATGCCTCATCTTCCAAGGGGGGGTTGAGATCCATGGGCATCAGATCGTCATCCCCTGGCGCCGGATGCTGGCGTGTGCCACGAGAGATCCATGACTCATCCACCGCAGTTTCACCACAAAGGGCTGGTGATTGACGATCAAGTATGACCGGTTGGTGGTTGAACCACCCATCGTGAAAAATGTGCGCGTTGGTCAACCAACTAAGTCAGCGTTTCGCAGCCCACCGGGCCCTGATAGGTGCTTCCGCCGAAACCTATCATGACTTGGGTGGGGGAACCAAAACAACCCCATAGGAGAAGCCCGTTTCCTTCTTCGTTCAGCGTGAATGCTCACATGAATTCAGCATATGTACTGGCTCATCCTGGTCACTTGGTCTTAACTCAACATATCACTGGGGTTCCTTATGTCAATTCCACTTACGATTGCAGGATTGCACTCCAAATTTACGAGGATAAACGATTGAGGAATGTGCAGTACATGGTCTCAGAGTGTCTTAGACCACTGTATCCGAAAAATGTTTGTTATCAGTGGCAAATCATGTGTTTCTGATCATTCACCGAAGGGATAATGAGATGTAGATAGGATATCCCCTGAACGGACAAGCGATACTATGAAAATATGGGTATGTTGAAGTACCAAAAAGTAGAATTCCAGCAAGGGAGCCAGCCATGACTTCCAACGATCTCCGCCATTTCAGGCAACACCCAAACAACACGCGTTCGATGGGTTGCTTTTTGTCGCTCCTGCACAGTGGTCGTGGCCAGTGAGGCCGCTTTGGGCCTCGGGCGAATCACGGGAGTTGGTGCGGTCACACCTAAGAGTTCATGGTAAAGTCCTACACCTGGAGCCTAACCAGCTGTTTTGGCAGCGACTTGACCCATGGGTCGCAGCAATCCAAAACAGTTGGGTCATCTTCCAGACTGTTCCTGGGTCGTCATCTGCCGAGACATCACTCCAGCGTATCCAGGCCCAAGAGTTTTTCCTCGCTGTGGCAACGGTGATAGAGAGGTTCGTTGGTAGGGGCTCCAGGGGTGCTTTACCCACTTGGTGTGAAAGTTTCGATTCTTTGAACTTGTTATAGTGTAAATCCATCATATTCCATCTAAGGACGTGTGTTTCTTTCTGGCCTGTGTTGCTTGCACATCCGCTTGTTCAGTTGACAATTCTTAGCCATGTCATGTCTGTGAATAAAAGGCTAATACAGTAACTCCACCTAGGGCCATCGCAACAAATTTGATGACTTTGTCTTCGGATCCCAAGAGCCCTAAAAGTGTGTCTCAATCGGGGCCTGGGGCAACGGTATAACGAAGCAGGTCGATCCGGGATGTACCCTAGGTGGTTCAGGGATGTCGTCAGTAATTACCCAGTGGCTGAAAGATCGACAAATAGGTTGCTAGTGGATGCAGGGGATTTCCAAAGATAAAAGACATCATGGTTAACCAAGAAGCATTGCCGCTGCCGCCAAGCAACTTGTCTGAGTGCGGCTGCGGTAGCTGTAGCAACTTCCTTCTCCTGACATCTAGCGATGGCTAGCCCCCAGTGCTACTGTGGGGTCTGCTACCAGTCCAATTGCGTTTGATATTGGTAGATTCTTGTCGATATCCAAGGGGTTACGAGAACGGTCTGGTCGTTGTCCCAAATAACCAAAGGCACTCTTGAACGACTGTAGCTGCACCTGCAAACCTATACTACCGACCAATTGAGCCCTGCAAAATACTCCCGTTCTAAACACATTACAGTATACTGGTTGGATGCGGTTGGTTAATGGCCATTCCATAAAAGGGTTGTGATATTCCCTCTACATGCAGGTTTGTCCAAATACCTCCAAAACTAGCAGGTTGCCTGTTTTGATGGCTATGAACTTGGAAGGTGCCCGTACCATGGACACAGCCCTGTGCTGCTTCTGAACACAGCGTCCTGAAGCTTCGCCAAAGCATCCTTCTTGGAGGACAAGAAGTACAGGCAGCCCTTTTTCAAATAGACCTGAGAGGTGAGTGCTGGTGTATGGATGCTATGATCTAGTTGGTTCATCATTGTTTGATAGTTGGTTAATAGAGATTGTACTTGGGGAACTGAGCCTAGGAAAATTTTACTACTCTATGCTGTCCTGCTAGCGAAAGGGAATCCCGGTTTACGAGTCTCAAGCGTCTAGGCGTCTTCAACAGCGGGCAGTGTGATACAGCCATCAACCTACGCTCACGTTCACGATGCATTGATCAATACGTTAATCACACGTGGAATACAACATTTGGGTATGTGCCAAAATAATGGTACCCCCAAAACCAACTTTTTCCTGTTTGCTCGTAAAATGATCATTGGCTTTGGTGGGGCCCATCGGTTACCATGTGGCTTGGCACATATTTATTTTGGGTATTTTCCCCAGAAATTATTTCCCAGGTCATGGGATCTCCGAACCAGAGATCACTCATCCAAACAAATGCTTCGCACAAGAGCACCACTTGGAGCTACAGAGTCCCCAGGAAGGAAATTTGGGCTATGACTAGGGCAATTACCACTTACATGGTAGATAGGGATGGCTATAGTCATAGTAGATAGTTATGGTAGATAGTTACATGGTAGATATGGATGGCTACGGTAGGAAGTTGTGGTAGATGCAACTATACTTTGGTGAGTTATAAGCCAAATTAAATCCGTGAGGTCCCCCACTCTGTCGCGATCGCTGGGGGTTTCCATGTTTCACCGGAGCCAGGTCCCCCCCCACCTGTCGCTTTTCAGGCAGACTTTCCAACTCGTATCTCGCCACTTGATCTCCGGACTCAGCATCGGAGTGCCACGGATGATGCAGGATGAATTGGTCTCCCGAGCGAAGTGAAGAACAGTGGAAGAACATAAGTCGAGATCGAGTTTAGACTCAAAATTGGTGGTAAAAAACACTTTTGTTTTTTTCCATTATGGGACTGGGATCCACTGAGTGTCTTGTGCATAATGAAAGCTGCCATCTGTTTATAATTGGGTGTTCCCAAATGGCAGAATTGCATTTCGATGATCGCTGAGAACTGTTTCGTGAACTCCCGCGACGTTTAGGAGGTTTAGTATTGGCTGTGGACTATGCACTTTCACTTACCTGTCTGGTGAGTAGTATATTCTATGGACACAGGTATTATGAATTCATCAAGATTCATCATTTCGATGAATCAGATTTGAAACCTCACTAATCCTCATCCTCATTTTAAACCATCATGTAGTCCTTAGATGTCCTTAGATGTCCTTAGAATCAGTTTTTATGGACACAGCTCCATCTCAATGATATATACACAGTATCCCCCATCCGGCTCGGTGACCTGGTGAGTGGCAACGGTGACATCCTGCGGCGAAGTGTTGGGATGTTCATCATTGTTCATCCACTTGCCATGCTAAAAAATCAGGTGCTGAGTAGAAAATCAGAGAATCAACAATTAGATTAAAGTCAGTCAACACTGAGAAAATCATCGAAAATCCCGAGACTCCGAATGTTGTGACGCCCAAACACCGGCCATGAAAGGCGACGTCTGGGGCGACCCTAAACCGGAAAAACCTCACCTTCAGCCGGGCCAAATTGGTGCGACTGAAGGGCATGGAAAGTTTTCTGAAATTCCTCCGGCAGTTTTTGGGGGCCACTGAAGTCGTCGTTGTTGTTCTCTGGTGAGAAGTAACCTGGCTGGCTGGAAAATCACCTCCAATAGGTAAGTAATCTACTTAAATGGTGGATTATCCAGCCAGCTTTGCTAGATCACCAGAGTGTAGCTAGATCATCACACTTATGAACAGCCATTCATGATGTGCATGGAAAATCCATATTAAACTTCCGCCAGTGTCACTTTGCTAAATTTGATTGATTGGTTCATTGATTGGAAATGCAAAGAGTGTACATCAATGTGGTATGTATGACCAAGGCGTTATCAAGTATATCAGCTGGGTTCCAGATGGATCCAGTACCAAACCGACCACGTTTCCCATGTCCTGAATCAGGCGTTCTTTGGACCCGGCAGCCTGATGGAGTGCTGAGATTCTGGCGCCATGCTGGATGGGCCGGTGTTTACTAGGCCCTTTCGATGGAATATCAGTTTTGGTTGGTGGTTTGAACCCCATTGGTCAACCAGCAAATTGCTAATAACTACTAGGGAAAATAAACATGTTTAAAAGCACCAGCTACACACGCGCGACAAAGTCACGCCAAAGTCATGCCAACAGGGTAATTCCTATTGGCACCGCCATTTCCAAAAGTCACGCCAAAGTCATGCCAACAGGCTAATTCCTACTGGCACCGCCGCGGCAAAGATCTCATTACTAAAAATACAAGCTGCTGGGCACATACAATCAAACACTGGCCGTTCGAACATCAAATCCCAATGGCACACTGCCAAAACCAATGTGCAGGTCATGAGCGAGGCACACAACCAAAATCACATCGCCAGCTTGCATTTTGTCATTCCAATGATTGGAAAATATTCTGGTTAGAAATGCTTTCCCCAATGGCACACCACTGAAACACTTGGTAACTCATGAAAGTAGAGAGCAAGGGGCGGCAGCAAGGGGCAGCAGCAAGGGGCAGCAGCAAGGGGCAGCAGCAAGGGGCAGCAGCAAGGGGCAGCAGCAGCAAGGACCAGCGAAAAGCAATAGCAGCAGCAAGGGGCGGCAGCAAGGGGCAGCAGCAAGGGGCGGAAG
>VSDK01008515.1:402805-445325 GCA_009767595.1 Symbiodinium kawagutii
AAGCGGCGCCAGCAAGGCGCAGCAGCAAGGGGCAGCAGCAGCAAGAGGGGAAGCAGAAAGGGTAGGCAGCAAGGGGCGGCAGCAAGGGGCAGCAGCAAGGGGCAGCAGCAAGGGGCAGCAGCAAGGGGCAGCAGCAAGGAGCAGCAGCAGCAGCAGCAGCTAAGAGATCTCAGAGCAAACCGTTCTCTGTAGAATATCAATTGTTTGCAAAACTGAATCCCCTTGTGGTTCCAGAATGAGAAGACGCCAACAAAAAGAGTAGACAAAATCATCACATGTAAAAACACGTTTCTTTTCAGAGCCACATTTGAGACATATATAATCATCACTTTTGGAGGGCAGGAAAGCATGAAGCTTCACCACAACATCTGGCTACATCCTCAGCTTGCACGCATGATGAGCGCCCCAAAATCTTGAGCCTGTGGAACGAACATGAACAAACGCAGCGGGACACTGCTTGAAGAACTATCCCAATTAGGAATTCTCGAGTGATTGACCATGGTCCCTAAGTCCCCCAAGAGAAGATGTTATGACTCCGACATAGTGTGTTACCGGGAGTTGATCCCACCATCATCATCATCATCATCATCATCATCATCATCATCATCATCATCATATCATCATCATAGTAGCAGCATTTGCAAATCATGACCTTCACTGGAACACGAACACGTTTGTAGGTTCTCATAGCATGTAGGGCTGATAAAAACCCTCCAAGCCACGCCCGCCTTGGTCGCCGCCATGGCAGGACGGATCAAAGATGTGCTGGTGAATCCTTGATGTTTTTTGTTGGCTTCCTTTCCAAACAGGTCTTGAAACCCCCCCTGGTCATACACTTAGAGGTTTCAAGACACAGGGGATCATCCTTGATGTTTTTTTTGTTTCCTTAACGAACGGGTCAAACAGTGATCAAAATATAGACAAGTCGTTGTCTTTTATCCGCTGTGTGTTTTAAGATACTTGGCCTCGTCTTAGGAAGAAACAATCAGCAATCAGCGGGTGAGGGAGAAATGACTGACGTCTTGAAACAAACACTAAGCATTGACAGAAGTGAGAGCAAGGAAAAAAATACTCCCGGTTTGAAGGTCATGTTCAACTTTAGCAATGTGGAATGCTCAAGGGTTCTGCTGGACTCAGCAAATGGCAATCTGCAGCAAGAGACCTGGATCACTTGAGAACAACGCTCTCCCAGGCAAACTTGTATGTGAAACTGAATCAAGCAATGTTCCAATGGCAACATCAGCATTTTCAGTGCACCAGTGGCAGTGTTCCCTCCTTTTGTGTTTAAAGATGGTCCCAGATTCTTCGACTGCGCAGTTGAAAACTGCAGTGAAACCTGGAGCAAAGCTGAAATGGGTTTCCACTACTGGGAGGCAGTCGGATTGGTGGTTTAACCTGAGACGAATGACATCGAGCAATGATCGATGAATTATCCCAGCCCAGATATAGGGATTTCTCAAAGTGGGGGACGCCTTGAATGATCCATTGATTATCTGAACCCAACCATTAGGGGGATGATTTGGAGGTGCCCGATTTTGAGAAACACCCATTATCCGGTTCGTGGTTTCAACCCCCATGGAAAAAAATAGTCAACCAACCATTTATTTGTAGGCAGTGGGTCAAAACCCTGTACCAATGGCTTTCCGATCATTAACCATTGTTCCCCTATTATTGTTGGTTATCATCCCTCATTGTTGGTTGGTTAGCTGCTTGACCCATGCCATATAGTTGGTATGTATTCCAACTTGTAGCTGATTACGGATCCACTTTGTAATTACCACCGAAAATCATAAATGGCAGTGGGTGAAAACCCTGTACCCCTGGTTCCCTTGGCTTTCACTATTGTGGTTGGTTAATATCCTCAATATTGGTTGGTTAACATTGACCCATAGCCACACGTTTGAAACCACCCACCAGTTATGGTTGACAAGTAAGGTAAAGCTGCACCTGGCAGAGCCCCCTTTCCAGCGCCTTCTAAGTGGTCGTCCTCGTCCTCCACCTGTGAAGTCAAATCCCTGCTGGAGGCCCCTATAAATTATTGATTGGAAATGATTGGACCGCCCTCAAGTATGGGATGATATAGGATATTCAGCAACTACAACTTAGGATTCTCAAAACTGGTGAAACATCCAGAGACTCGAAAAATGACATTCTGGGGATGGGTCACGCCTACAGTACCACTCAGCACACAAAGATCTCAGCAAAAGAAGAGGCTGCCCTGATTCACCAGGGGCTTGTGCAGTCAGCAAGATCGCCAAGCAACAACTGACGCTGGCGAGGTGTTTCTGTCAGCTTGTGCTCATCAGCATCTTCTTAGAGGCCAAAGGCGGCGAAGTTTTCAGATGCGATCCATGGTTGCAAGCGATGCCGGGTGTGTAAACGGCGCTAGGTGATTTCCCTGACGTGGTGCGGCCACTGCTTGACCAGGCAATGACTCCACCCACTGCAGTAGTGAAAGCCGAGGCAATTTTGGCGGACTACCAGTGAACCGCAAGGCACCAGGATGGGGAACGTCAAAAATGTATGGCAAGACCTCAGCCATTGTTTCTGCTTGGTGGCTTCAACCAGTAAAAAATATGTCAATCAGCCAAACATTCCAAACGCTAAATAGAACATGTTGAAAACCGCCAACCAGTTGTCTGTATTCAGAGGCAGAGTCAAATCATCGCAAGTACAGCTGTTCGTAAAGGACCGGGTGCCGCGTGATTCAAAACATGTCCTAGAGTCAGATGACTCATGGCGAACTTTTACAAAATGCATCAGGCGCACAAACACCCTAAAAACAGTGCAAATAGGGAGAGAACAACCATGTGTGAACCTGTCCAAAATATAGCACTATATCATAATTATATATATATATACACATGTATATATGTAAGGAAAATATATACTAGTTACTCTATTGTTCAATCCACAGAGATCCGAAAGCATAAGAAACATATCCCTGAGCACAAAAAGTGTGCAAGCGTAGATACATGTACATATGTATAAATATATATATATATATGAATAAAATGTATATATATATATACACTTACATATAGTATATACATCAGTCTTGTATGTTACAAACATGTCAATTGCTGGACATTCACAGTTGAGGATGATAAACATCATGATGATTTCAGAAATGACGATAACCACAAACCATGATGAATGATTCATTCATTCCATATGTTTCGACAGGTTTTAAACCAACACCCCAAACAACGAGTAACTGCGACCAACACCAACAGCAAGAACCCGTAGGACACCACACCAGCTGAGTAAATCGAGCGCGCGCCTGCGCTTTGTCGGACAAACCGACCAAAGGCATCGTGTCGAAGTCCACATCTCAGCGATGGCTGGAGCAGTGTCAACAATCAACTGCAGCAGGGGCATATGAGGCATAACCATGAGCATAACCAATAACAAGGAAGTGATGATAGTAATGGTGAGGGTGATAGTGATGGTGATGACAGTGATCATGTTGAGCGATGATGATCGTGATGCGGTGATAGTGATGGTGATGATGATCATGCTGATGATGATAATGATAATGATGGAGGTAAGGGTGTTGGCGATGGCGATAGCAATGGTGTCAGAATTCAGAGGATTTGAAGTTGGACTCATCTTTTTACATTTGCCATAATAAAGCATTGTTTTTGAAAGTCTGAAACAACATGCTTGGTTGCCCTATGAAAGTGCTGAAAACATATGAGGACATGTAATCTGCCTGCATATTTTTGGGCAAGAGGGCCAACCAGTTTGGCATATATTCAGGGTGTCTCTCTCTCTCTCTCTCCATCTAGAACAACATATGTATACAAAAATTACATAAAAATTCTATATGTTGAAACGCAATAAAATACCGATCGAAATGAAATCTTGGGCTGCTGAATCTGGCATGCTTGCTCCAGTGCGAGTTCGACAGACAAATCTGAGGATGCGTTTACTAAACGCAGCCGCACATAAAGGATTGGCAGAAATAGAATCAACATACATCTACATGTCTACTTTCAAATTATCTGAATACATGGATCGTCACCGAAGATCTGATCTATTTGCCGCGAAACAACCACATCGAAACAACAACCGAACAATCAAAAATCAAACTTCTACAAGCCATCAAGTTTTGGCAAAGCTTTTGGCAAGCTGAGAAGAAACATTTGTAGATGGATGCCCCACCAAGGCGCCGACGGCGCACCCCTGCCCTGCCTTCGACGGAGGTCTTTGACTCCAGGGCCTACGGCTCCGTTGCGAAAATCATCCCGCGACTGTATGGCCTCAAAAATCAACAGGAACCTTAACTGACAATAGTTAATGCTATTGAGGTTCATGTTGGTATTGAACGGTCACCTAGTATTGATTCATGAACAGATTTATTAAGGTTTAACATTGACATGAATCACAATAGTAATTAACCGGTATTGTGGTTCATACCCTTTATTGTCATTGTGGTTAACATGAACCGTTATTTGAGGGTAACCTCATTTGCCATGTTAATTGACAATAGTTAATCGCAATGAACGGTCACCTGGTATTAACTAATGTTCGTCTTCTTCATGAAATCGTAGATCTCCGGAGGAGATAACGAGATACAGGAAGAAAGAGTCACATGATAATTCGGTTGGTAATGCTTACCCCGGATTCATGTTTACACTAGAACTAAGATTCAATCGATATCTGTCACACGCACAGAAACCCACGGTGTTTTCTACACACTGTCTACAGGGGGATGGAGTGGGGTTGGGGTGGGATGTCAACATACCAATTCTATTGGATTTTCAGCTATGATGGAATCACCATATGCACGCTGAGATTAGACATTGGTAATGATTTATCATACTGATGATGATACGAACATCCGCTGTTACGAATCCATACAGTAATTAGCAATCACTATGTTGAGATCAATCTTAAATCTATAGATTGGGTAAGTCTGACCTAGTGAATCTGAGAAATCCAGTGAGTCATGATACATCTGACGATATATCAAATCATTACACAATCATAGCTAAGAACCTGACCACAAGCTGGTCAAATTGTCAAAGCGTCAAGCAAACCACCAACTTGATCTATATAAGATAAAACACATCTTTTTCAACAAAAATAAACCATAATAAACCAACAAACCTTGTAAATCATTGTGAATCTGATGATGATTTTCATGATAAATCTGTTGTTATACCAATCTTCTACTACCATCGCTGGTGACTTCGGCCACTCTCGGACTTTGCTGGAAGAAGCCACGGTACCGCTCCGAAGCTCTCCGCCCCGCCTCCAGGGCGCCCTTGGGCAACACGCGCTTGCGCACCACGCGCATCAGCTCCTGACACGCGGTGGAAACGGGTGAAGGTCTCACCGCAATTGGAAAGCTTGAAAGAACAGCTGAGCACCATGGAAATCTGCATGGATTGATTGATTGCATGGGATTTCAATGATAAATCATTCCGTAAATGGAAGATTGGATTGTGAGCTTGGTTTAACCATGGATTTCGATGAGAAATCACTCCATTTCGATCATTTGTTGCCAGGTTCATCGAAGTGAACAATGGCTTTCAACGGTGTGAATGCTAAATGGTGAGTGTCATGCTGATCTGCGGTTTCCATCAATGAAAACCTTCACTAAAGCCATCATCGATGGTCCCGTGCTTTTCCGGTGTCAGCAGCTCGCTGCGATTGGGCGTTTTGGGCTCGTCAAGTGCAACATCACCGGGGGGTTCTCAAGCCATTGGCAACCCCAAAGTGATCGTTTGTTTATTGCTATGAATGGTGAATTTGGTGGTTTCTGAAAATGGAGGTACCCCCAAATCATCCAATATTAGCCATTTACAGTAATAAACCCACATCTGCGTGCCCCTCAAAACAGGCACGAAATGAGCTGATCATGGTGATGGAAAGTACTCAGTGACTAGCTCAGTGTGAGCCATGACTGACCACAGTTAACCATTTGTTACTCACCATTGTAAGCAATGATAAAAATTAGCCATCAAAAAATCATTTCTCAGCAGGACTCCCTGCTATTGACTATTATCAACTATTATTCACCAAACTATGAACAATGTCAAGCATCATGAACCACAATCATGATCAGCCATGATTACGCAACGTTAGCCATCATGAGTCACTGGCCTGTATTTTTAGCATCCGTCAACCACCATGAAACTAGATTAACCGAAGTTAACCATCAGCAATTCACCATCATTCAGCATCATAAACTGGCCTTCATTCACCAACATTCACAACCCATCAACCTTCCTGAAGCCCCATTTGCTGTTTTTGTCCACCATCTTGCATCATTACTCTGAAACATATTAACGTATGTGTTAGCTCTTATCAACCATTGTAAACCATTATCAACTGGTGGACATGAACGGAGACAAGCGCGAAAGCTGCGAAATCAACCATTATCAACCAAGATCAAATATCATTGATCATTTGATCAATCATTCTCGTTTCCTCTATTTACAAATTGGGATCGAGTACTTTCAAGAAGGGCTTTGCTTGTCGACCACAGATGCTTAGACAACAGGAGACCGTTGCATGGGTCGTTGAATACTTGGCACAACACACAGTTTCTGGAAAGACTACCTTTGGCATTTTGCCTCAGTTTCCTGATCTGCCTGCTGTAATACGAACACACATCGTTCCACCGGAGGATAATTCATGGGCTGCACGATTGGACAGGTATCACCAGTGGCAGCAGTCTCGACGAAAGAGTCGATTGACGCCGGTTGCAGATCAACCCCACTGACTCACTTTGGTGTGCCTAACTCTCCACCATCAGATATATATGTGAATTCTACTTAGGCACACTAAGGTTCTTTGACTTGGTGCGCCCTTCGCTCTGCCCGGGGGTGCATCTTTGACCAGTGCGCAACCATTGTCAACCATAATCAACCAGTATCAACAAAGCTGCGAAATCAGCCAATATCATTTTGGTACTGCTTTTTTTTCACCATCAACCACCATCAACCGCCATGGACCCCCACCCTCTCCATCAGCCTCCATTTCGCCCTGCGACAAGGACCCGAAGAGGTCATCGCCGGTGTCCAAGAGGAGGGGCCTTGGAGTGAATTCAAGGGTCGAGAGCCCTAGAGATGTGAAGGGAAAGGTGGATGGTTGATGAATGAATGGTTGATCAATAGTTGCTGGTTGATGGTTAAAGAACGAGTTCATCAACTAGCCTGGTAGTGATGGTTGATGAATGGATGATGGTTGATGGTTGCAAGAACTAGTTCATCAACCATCCCACTAGCGGAGACATCAAGGGCAAGTGGTTGGTAGTCGAATGAACTAGTTGGATGGTAGTTGGATGGTTGATGGTTAGAGAACTAGTTCATCGTGGTTACCCTGGTATTGATGGTTGATGAATGATGAAGGATGATAGAGATTAATGGGAGTATGGATATTTGATGGTTGATAGATGGATGGCTAATGCTTAAACATAGTGAAACAAACTGAATTAATCAACTATTGAACTATCTATCTAATTAATCAGTAAGTTCGATGAGCTATGGTAATGGTGGTTGATTGATGGTTTTTATTGATGGCCGATGAATGGGTAAGCAAATAGTTAACTAGTGAGTCAACTGCCAATAACCATATCATAGGGATTAATAAGCAATGATAGTTGATTCATAGTGATTGATGGATGGTTGACGGATGGTGAAAACATATTTGAACAACTATGTAGTTGGAAATTGTAAACACATAGCCATACAATAGAGATGAATTGGGAGCATACATGGTTGATGGAAAATGATGGTTGATAGATGGATGGTTGATGCTTAAACATGGTAAACTAATTAACTATTTAACTTTTTGTTTCATTAATCAGTTCGTCCGATGAGCTATGGTAATGGTGGTTGCTTGATGGTTGATTGACAGTTGATAGATGGATGGTTGATTATTCAACTATGTAGTTTTTTTTCATGGACGGTTGCAAATGTTAATCACAATGGTTGATAATCGGCCCTCTATCACACTACCAAAATTGGATAAACAACTATATTATATAGTTAAGCAACTACACATACAGCCATACAATAGAGATTAATAGGGAGATTGATGGTTGATGGATGGTTGATTACAGTCTCCTGGAATTCCAACCGAGCCATTGAGCTTGAATAGAGTTTGCCGTAACAACCAGTTGGATTTAACGAACAAAACTGATGAACCGCTGTTTTAACATGGAGCAATACCAGGGAGTGCATATCATCGTGGACGGATGGTTGATGTTTCATTGACAGTTGATAGAGGGTGCACTAATGGTTAATGCTGGTGAAACAACCACCTATGTGATGGTTTCTCAAAATAGGGGACCCCAAAAATGGATGGTTTCATTAGAATAAATGGTTTAGAAAGGATCACTTGGGGGGTCCCCCATTTTGACGAACACCTATGTATACAAATCAACTAAAATCTTCCTGGAGTCGATGTTGAGCATCCTCCATCTTCGCTTCATTCCCACCCTTGGGGATGGTCCTTGGCGGCAGACCTCGCGGTCCCAAGCCCCTGACGCTGTTTGTTCCTTGTTGTCTTTCAAGGTGATGTCCTGAGTTCCGATTCGCGGCAGAAACCACGGTGCTTGGGGTATGGTTACTGTTTCATGACCATCCCTGGTGCTCTCATACCTTGTGAGATGCAGAAAAGGCCGAATTTTTGGGCATCCAAACACCTTCTCAGAAGGTACTTGCAGCACTAGGGCACGGTGAACTTTGTGATTTACTTTCATCGTGGCTGCGCATCTACTCTCTGGTGAACCGTAGCAATGGGAAAATGGGCCATTTAGGAAAAGCTACGAGAAAGGTGGATTCTCTGTTGCTTATCTGGTTGGGGGTTTCAACCCGTATGAAAGATATTAGTCAATGTAACCAACCACTTTTTTAATTGCTAGGAACATTAAAACATGTGAATCAAGCCACCAACCAGTTGTGTTGGAGAACCAAATTGGCGTTTCTTAATTGGCTGTGGGTCAAAAACCCTGTAGCTCTGGTTCCCCCATCATAACGAGCTTGGTTTCCCTATAGTTTTGTTCGTTATCATCCCCCATTTTTGGCTGGTTCATTTTGACCCATAGCATCCCATAGCCATATTGTTGGTATATATCCCCTTGCTAGTTATCATCCCCTCTTATTAACCATTCACCAGCTAGGCTTCGCCATTGTTGTCGGTTGGTCAATGCTGACCCAAAGCCAATGGCGTTGAACGATCGCTTCATAGGGTCCCAGCAGCAGGCTGGAAGGCTGCGAGCGGGAAAGTTATGGCAGGATCTCGGGGGACATCCTTATGAAACACTCAAATATGGTGATTTCTCAAAACTGGGGTATCCAAGTGCGGTTGGTTTATTAAGAATGATCATTGATGGATGATGTGATGGGTGGGTAGAGGAACCTGGCACCCACAGGACCATCATAGATGATGCTTCAAAGGCAGGCTTTCGCAGCAAACTTCCCGGTTCCAGCTCGTCCCAGCCATCCAGGTTCAGAATGTACGCTCTGTCAGTTCCTAACCTTATTGCGTGGAGAATCCACCACAGAAAAAAACTGATTTACCACATGATCTTCATGTACACTCTATGAAACTCATCTGGAACTGGAATTTTGGAGGCTGGTTTCCCTATCAAAAACCGCATGTTTAAGCTTTCACGTTAGGGATTACCAGAGGGTAACAAAGCCACCCATCTGCCGGAACGAGCCCCGCCTCAATGCGAGCCATGTGCCGCTTCCCGCCCAGTAAGGCCTGCACAGCCACTGTGGCAAGGCGGGGGGACCTGGGTTGGAGAGTCGGTGCTTCAAAACCTGAGAGGAAACAACAGCTGGTACACCACCAGCACCAACAACCACAACCACAACCACAACCACAACCACAACCACAACAACAACAACAACAACAACAACAACAACAACAACAACAACAACAGACCTTTTCGTTGATTTCTTGCTTGCTTCGTGGTGAATAGCAACCGGTTGGTTGTTGTTCCAATGGGATGCGCGTTTCGCATCGTTTCCCAGCTTGGTGCAAGGGGTAAGCACCTTGGTTCATCCGACTACGGAAAGCGCCCGCGCCAGCTCGGATGCGCACCTGATCGGGTGGAGCTGTATGCGTTCGGACCTGCGGGGCGGGACAGCCAAAGTCATTCAGCTTTGCATAGCCAAGTTCAAACATCAATTGGAATGGTGAAGCTGATAAAAAAATCACGTGCCCATATCGCAATAGATGCACATATGATATATAGAGAGTGGATGAGAGAGGGTCATTTTTTCCAAGCAAAAGCTGCTATGGCAGGTGGTCATAAAGATCATCGATTGTGATTAAGTATTAGGTGTCTCTTAACCTTGACTGGTAGTCCTGGTGTGCCGGGGCCTAACATCAGCATTGACTCGATTATAGTGAATCTGCGGTCACCAGCATGATTTTCGCCCACAACTAGGGTATGATGATGCTACACAGTTTATAGTGATAATGGTGAACAACGCCAAATTATTGCGACTAACTATCCCCATGCTTCCAGCTACCATTAACCGGCTTGTTTCTACCAGCTAGTTGGAACTGGGGTTGGTTACGGCTTCCAAGCTGGTAACTGGGAGGGTAGGGTAAAACATCATTGCCACCCGTATTGTGATTTTCAATCCATGACAAAATCCACAATGAAATGTTGGAGGTGAATTCACGGCACCGAAGGTTGATAGAACCTTAGAATGATTCATTGGGGATCAAGCCAGTGCAGAATCCAGCCTGTGCCCCAATCAAAGGGCTGGAAGCTTCATTTTCTCCAGAATTTTCGGGGTTGTCCATCAACAATAGTACCCCCAACCACCCCCAAATGATCATCATCATTAAAAGGGAAACTAAACAGCTATAAACGGGTACAACATTCATGGACAAACCCGTTTCTAACCGCATCATTCATTCTTCAAGTAGCCTCAACCTCTGTGGCTGGACGTAGATTGATCTTCATTCGTGCTGTGCCCGACACACCACACAATCAAGAGAAACAACATGACAATGTCAAGCCGCAAGCCTATTGTGCCTTTTGTTGTCTATCTTGAGTCTTTAAAACCTCAAAAAGTATGGCTATCAATTCATCAATATTGCCAGCTTAGCCCTTATCAGTGGCTTATCCACTCATGCTCATGTCTTCCCTGAATTATCACGACTGGATGTGCATCCCCACCGCTCGCAACTGCTTACTTTCACCATGGTTATACGGGTCAGTTCACCTACCCCATAGCACTGTAGGGTACGTTAACTTGCCTACTTACTTGCTTGCTTACTTACTTGCCTACTTGCTTGCTTGCTTGCTTACTTACTTGCTTACTTACTTACTTACTTACTTACTTACCTACTTACTTACTTGCCTACTTGCTTGCTTGCTTGCTTGCTTACTTACTTACTTACTTATCTACTTCCTTACTTACCATGATCATATCCCAGGAACTAAGCCCTGGCCATCTGGGCAGATCCACCGTTCGAACGGTTCCCCGTTCGACTTTGCTCTTTGACTCAGCCAGCGGCCACAACTGCCACCCGAGAGGGGCCTCTCGAATGGGTAACATCTCTTCAGCCGCCTGGCTGCGCCAGTGGAGAATGCTGGGATGCGCTACATAGGACCCCCTAGGGCCCTGGATATACATAGGCTTTCCATGGTTTTAACCATGGTTAATTATGCGCTTTTCCATGGTTTTGAGCATGGTCTTATCCATGGTTTTAACTCTGGGTTTCCATGGTTTTCCATCTACAGGATTGATCACGTGGGAAGCCATGGAATAATACTGATATCCAAAGCCAAAGCCGGGATGATAACCCTCAAGCAGTTGAGATCAATAATGCCATCGGCGAACCCATGCAAGGCTTCAGGATGCATAGGTGCAAAATGGGCGAGATTCACAGGAAGCGATCCCAAGCGCATTCATTGATTATTTAAGATGTTTACAACATTTTCAAAACATGACAACATCACAGAAGAAAAGACATGATCAAATAGATTTCAACACCAAGAGTGGGATGTCAGCCACTCAAATGGTTTGCCATGTGTTTTTTTAATGAAAAAGGAGTGTCTAACATGCATCCAAGTAAAAATCTGCAAGAGTGAGTCCATATGCAAAGATATTCAGTACACAGCAAATAATTACACTGTTCCATGGAACATGTGCATTCAACATCAAAAACCGCGTATGTATAAACTAATCAAAAACTATATGCAGGATGCACGCAATTCTTGGTTGCAGCAGGTGTAATATAAACAACTCCGAGTTCTAGAATAAAGCAACGAAATAGACACAATCCTGAACAAATCAACAAAGAACTATATAGGACCCAACGCTGGAATCATTGTTGGAAACACAATACTTGGGTTGGCAACACCAGCAACCCACCAGGAAACACAATGCAAAGTGAAGTCACTTCGAGATCTACCCTTCTCATCCCTGTCTCCAATACCCACCATCAGCATCCACCATCACCATCCTACAATGAACCAGCCACAAATTGTGTTCAAAAACAAAACCACACTATCCGTGGCCTTCAAGCTATCTGTGCATTGCTTCACGTAACTATCTGTGGTGCATTATATCTATCTACCTCCTTCCTACCTACCTACCTATCTATCTATCTATGTATCTATCTATCTATCTATCTATTACAAGTATTTTGCGCCAGCTCACTTCTTACCGTGACCGGCCGTCGGCTTCTAGAGACCCTTTTCGGCACCTGCAGTTCACTTGGACGGCTGAACCTGGCAGAACGCGATGGATGGTCGAGGCTGGTCTTTGTGCAACGGTTCATTCAGAACCCCATAATCAACTGCCAATGGTTCTCTTCTGCTTATAGCCAATTATTGTGCAATGATTACTATCCATTGGCTATGATTGATAATAATAATTGCCAATGATGATATTTTTCGCGAATCTCATTGACTATTAGTATTAGGTACCTACTAATTCACTAATTTCATGACATTGGTGGGCAATTTCTATGCATCTCTGGTCGTGCGCCACCGTTGCTTGGTTCACTCTGTAGCAGTGCAGTCCCAGCTCATGATCCCTGGCTACCCTCAGTGCTGTACCCCGTACGTTGCGTTATACGCACCGCCATTGTTAGTATAGGTCAGACCGTTGAGCCATGGCGGGAAACTCGACTTCCAGGCCAACCGGAGTGTGAGCATCATCAAGCAGTTTTAGCTGATCACTGGTTACCATTGATTGAAGCATGTTTATTGATTTATCAATAATTGATCAGTCATCATCGATCAATATTGTTGATCAGCTTAACTCATCCCCCAACAAGATTTTTCACCAATTTACCATTGAGCAGTCAACATCGATCAATATTGTTGATCATTAC
Source organism: Symbiodinium kawagutii (assembly GCA_009767595.1). Classification (NCBI taxonomy): domain Eukaryota; class Dinophyceae; order Suessiales; family Symbiodiniaceae; genus Symbiodinium; species Symbiodinium kawagutii. The sequence continues at coordinate 416,135 of VSDK01008515.1, forward strand.
CAAGCATTTGCCATCACTGTCACAATCTCTCACCATCATAACCGTCCCCAACAATCATCAAGCATATTTTCTCCATCATTTTTCATCGAGGGAATTGGTCTGGTTGGTGGTTTCAACCCCTATCAAAAGAATCATCAGTCAACCAACCATTGTTACTAAATAAAAAACAAATGAAACCACTAACCAGTAGTTTTTGAACTACTATTGCTGGTTAGCTTCCCCTATGGTTAGCCATTGTTGATGCTTATAAATCACTGAAAAACACCCTATAAAACCACCAAGCAAATGATTTTTCATCGAGGGAACTGGTAATAACTCATGCCAACCAGCTACTGAGTCCTAGTGACTTCGCTGCCATAACTCATGCGAAATCGCCAGGCTGTTGCCAACATGCCACGGCGTGACGCCATCATCAGAGCCGTTCGCACTTCATCGGCTTCCTCCTGAGCAACCCGAGCGGCTCGATGGGCAAAGCGCGTGGGATTCACAACGGTTGGGTTCGCCTTAAACAGGGCGAACTTTATGAAACGGTTGGTTTATTACTACCCAGATGCTCCATGTATGGCATATTTACCTACATTTGGGCTGTTTTATAGGTGAATGTAGCTAAATATACTATACATGGAGCATCTGGGCTTTGAATTACAGGTAAATTATAATGAAACCCTGTTCTAAGAATTACCAAACTGTGGGTTCCAAAAGTTTATGATGATTGTAAATCATAAATGATGGTGGATTAGAGTATATATATTGCTATAGATTATACTTGATTATCTTTATTTTGGTAAGTATTGATTATCTTTATTTTGGTAAGTATAAAACCAAAACGGTTTTATCATTATAGAGGGTTTATTATTGTAGAAACACCCACATGTTTAAGGGTTGCGTTCATCCATTACCAAAACAGTTGGTTTATTACTATAAATTGTAATTGACAATGGATGAGAACTGGAGGGTGCCCCTAGTTCGAGAAACACCCACATGGATTCACAACGGGACTTCTAAACCAGAAAGTCGGCACGAACTGAACTGTTGGTTCCTTCGTTGTCCAGGTGGCGGACGTTTGGATACCCCATCGTAGTTGATGCCGCTAGTCATGCTAGTGACTTTGGATCACCTGAAGCTGGTAACGTTGCTGTAGTACTTTTGAGTGTCATGTCTGTCCAGCGGGCTAGAGGAAATTTGCGCTGAAAAAGTTATATAATGGAAATCGAGCAATTTCCCAAGGTCCCCAAACAACCTCCATATACCCACCAGCAATCAAATAGATTGATGTTTGCTGGAACATGACCATGTCCAATGAGATCCAAAAAGTCTTGCCGACGAATACTGGATCAAACAGCCAGCCTGGTCGGTGGTTTGTTTCGCCATCCCAAAAATATGAGTTCATCAACCAAACATCCCAAATTGTTCGAACCATCAACCAGGGGTTTATTCGTGGTTTATGATGATTAATTAATAATCGTAAATCACGGGGGATAATAGCCAGCAATCCCACCAACCATCCCAAATGTCATTGGACAAAATAACAAATGACTAAACCACCAACCAGCCGTCTTATGTATGACAAATATTTCAAAACCATCAACATTCACCAACCAGCATATTGTTGGACATCCCCCATAGTTACCTGTATGGCTATGGGTCAAAACCATGTACCCTTGCTTCCCCTATCATTAATTAACCATTGCTTTCCCTATATTTTTTGTTGCTTATTATCCACCATTCTTGGTTGGTTAAAGCCTTGACCCATTGCCATATAGTTAACTATAGAAAATCCCTGCTTTCCCTGATTCCACGGGCCAAGCTATGGAGGAAACTCATGGGTGTCCCAACCCATCAGTAGAGGGAGCAGAATGGTGAGATTCGTTGGTTCACCCACCATCCCTAGCGGAACCACTGAGTGACAAAGCCAAGAATAGCTATCTGGTTGGTGGTTTCAAGGCCTATGAAAATTAGTAGTCAACCAACCCTTGGTGAATATTGGGGAAAACATGTGGCAGTGGGTCAAAACCCCGTACCCCTGATTCCCCACCATTAACCATTGTTTACCTACTATATTTGGTGGAAATCCCCCATTAGTTGGTTGGTTAATGTTGACCCATAGCCATGTTTAAAACCACCAATCAATTTTAGTTGCAACCACTCTTAGCCTGGACCCAGCTGTGAACCAACCTCAGTCAACTCAATGGGAGGCATCGAATCTCACGCATCTCACCTGGGCTTTAACCACCGTGGCAGCTTCCACCTACCGTCCGGGAGCTTCCTCGAAGAAGGTGCACTTCTTCACGTAGATCTTACAGGCCCCGACCTGGTGGTGCGATGGAATCATGGGGCTATGCCTACCATTGCTAGGCATTCGGTCGACCTGCTGAGCATTGACCAAGCTGGTTAGTATTCTCAGCTATTCTTAGCCGCATGCCGGATGGTTTGAGGAGCTGGTGAAGCAATGGTACTCAGACATTATATGCAATTAGGAACCTGAAAGATCCTGAAAGTGGAAATTGATCCATGAGTATCCTCAAATCATCCAATGGTAATCATTCTTAGTAACTAATAAACCTTGTGTTGTGCTGGTTCCTGAGCACGAGACTACACTCAAATGCATCAAAAAATGGTGGAACAGCGTGCATGCAGTCCACCTGAAAATGCTGAAACTTTATGGTGTTCATCAAATGTAAGCGCAAACAGAAGCTGTAGGTCTGCTGCGACCTGAATTTTGCCGACCAACCATTTCTAGGGTCCCTTGTTGAGAAACCACGATTTACTGTTAGATGGTGTTCCCATTGGAAATGATGATTTTTGACCTCCAAGTGCGCGTCCCTTTGCAGGGTGATTATTGTTGATCTTGAAGAACTCAGTGTTGGTGGTGGGGTTGCATCCTCCATAACTTGCCAATCCATTCAGAAGCATGATGATTTACCAATTTGATCCCTTGATAATATTGATGATATTGATGATATTGATGATGATGATGATGATCAACAGCTATAGCTTATTAATGGTTAACTATAGGGGTTAATAAGCAACCATAGGGATGATGATGATGATGATGATGATGATGATGATGATGATGATGATGATGATGAACCATTGATCCTTGCCTATTCACGGCTCGTTTTCCTGTGGGTCCAGGACTTCCTCGATGGTCACTTTTGGCGTATCATGGGGAAACAAAATGTCAAACACTTTACATAACCATATACAAATACACATGCAGTATACATATTACATAAATATATATATATATATATGTGTGTAGAGATCTCTGTGCATATCTGTACAAATTCGTACGCATTCACATTCACCCAGGTCATAAAAAAAGAACGTCGCATCAAGGTAGGGCTTCAAATCACCAAGGGTAGCTGCAACCAAGCTGAGTGTAGGACATCCTCGACCTGACTCATGGTCGCCTGGTCCACCTTGTTGTGTTTCATATCAGCCATAAACGCATGCTACGATGGGTCATATGGTGGTTGGTTAAAAAAGGGAACCCCCAAGGCTAAGGCTGGTTTATCACCGCAAATGGTTAAATAATGAGATGATTCAGGGGGGTCCCCTATGTTGAGAAAGACCCATATAGGTTAAACCAATCCATATGATTCCAAAAACAGAAGTAACGCTCAGTAGTACCTGAGTATAACCACCTGAGTAATACCTGAGTATACTCCACATGCCTGAGTATATCTAGAGTTACTACTTGGAGCAATACCTGAGTATATGGTGGTTTCTTAAAATAGGGGTCCCCCAAGATCATCCAATATTAATCATTTACAGATATCTATATCAATAAAAAAAAAACATAACTTGGGGTACCCCTATGGCATGAAAAACCACCATATAGAAGCTTTTCACCATGTTTTTGCTGGTGATTATCCCCTAATTATTAACCATCATTAACCAGTCATTAACCACCATATATGACATATCTAGAGTTACCACTTGGAGTAATACCCTGGTTCCCCTATCATTAACCATTGTTTCCCTTCTTATTGTTGGTGGTTATCCCCCAGTATTGTTGGTTGGTTGACTGCTTGACCAATAGCCACATATCTGCTGGGCTTCTCCCAGCATCCGCAGGGCTCCGCACCAGCAAATGCCCTGTGGCTCGCAAGGACACCAAGGAGCGGCGACGCGAGATACTGCAGTTGCAGGTGCAGGTTACCAACAGCTGGTGGGTGTGTATACATATTTAAATATATTTATATATTTATATATTTATATATATTTTTTACTTACTTAAATACGAATACATGTGTATATATAAATAAAACCATGTTGATTGGTGGTAGTGATTTAGAGTAGTTCATAGTTGTCAATAATAGGGCATCATTACCAACATTAATGTAATGATTAAATAAATAAATAAATATATATATATATATCAATAAATATAGATGTATGTATGTATAAATACAATATATATATATATGCAATATATATGTATATATACACACACACACTGGGTTATACTTCGGAGCTTGACGTGGGTGGTTCACCACCAGTTTTGGGATGGATTTCCCCCCGGAAAACATGAATGATTCTCCACATCAAACTGTTAGCAAAAGCATGGGTAATATGTACATCATATCCCAGACACTCCAAGTATGGTATATTTACCTACATGACTGGGTCATTTTATAGGCAAATGTAGGTGAATATGCCATACATGGAGCATCTGGGTATGCATCTGTTTGTTTGTGATTCTGCTAGCTATATGACTACCACTGGTTGGACACACAGGACTTGAGAGTCATACCCCCAAACATGAATCAACCACTGAGCAGTGTGCAAAACCTATTGGTCATTGACAAATCAACCACCATCACCAACCTTCACCAATTGCATTATACCCAGGCCAATGGATAAGCATTGGCAAGCGGTCATTTTTGTTGGTAATGTCGACTTACATTCTTGCTTTATGATGATGAATCATACCCTCGGGTAAACTAACCTGGCAATGGATTTCAACCATATTTTATAATGAAACCCAGGGAAAACACGAATAAATGGTGGATTTTCCCTTGCCATGTTCGTTTACCATGAATCATACAGCTACTCTTTGCTACTCGATCGTGTCTGCTCGCGGGTTTGCTGGTTGGTGGTTGAAACCCATCAGAGAAGCATACTCTTCAAACAACCAACGATCCCCAATTGGTGGTTGAAACCCATCAGAGAAGCATAACCTTCAATCCCCAAGTCATTTAACTCAAAAGAAAAAGTAAAACATGTCAATCAAAGCACCAACCAAACACAGCCCGATACCAAATTACTTATTCTTGAACACCCCCCACGAACATCAACCAACGATCAACCTGACGCTACTGCTCCGCCGCCCCCGCAATGTCCTGTTCAGAAGGGTTCGTAAATCCGACTCCACATAGTCCTCGGGCAGTGTCGGTATCAGCAATGGCTTTGTCAGTAACGGGGCATCTATTGATCCATAACCCCCCTATTGCTTTCATGGTGAAACAACAGCCATTTAGGCTGTGGGGCTGGTTGTATATGTGGATCTACCATGATTCCAATAGCAATCAAAATTGTGGGATGAATTTTGGCGCCAATCATTGTCATTGTGCACATTAACAGCTTGGTAAAGTGGCAGCAAAAAGCTCAATGACGCATTTGGGTGAACCTTTCTCAGTAGGAACAAGCAATATTACGGCAGAGTCGCGTAGTCAAAAGTGCATGTGTTGAACTTTTTGTAATTAATCAAAATCAATGAGGGAGATCAATACCAGAAAGCCACACTCTGGCAGGAGACATGGCTATGCTTGGAAACATTCTCTCGACTAGCTTGGCCAGCACCTGAAATATGGAAATATGACATTCTATGCTGGAGCGTACTCTGCGCAAGTGTCAAACTGCTGTATAAGTATAGGCACGTTGCATGTTGTGAAATGGTCGGTGGTTCATGCCAGCATATTCATGGTTTCCACATTATCCTGCAGGAGCTCTGGAAAATTTTGACAAAGCAACTCAATGTATACAACACTACATATTAATATGTGACAGGGCTGGTTGATGTGAAAATCGACAGGAATTTAACCACCAATTCTAAGCTCCAATTCTAAGGGTTTCCCATGTGTTTCCATAAGTTTCCATGGGTTTCCACGGGTTTCCCACAGATTTTCCCATCCATTTCTGTGACTATGCCACCAAGCCATGGTGGTACCGCTGCGGCTCGTCACGGCCGCATCTCTTTCACACAGAAAGCGCGCTACCGCTGCGGCTCTCGTCACGGGGGCCCCTCACTTCTTGCCTGCCTTGGCCTTGTCCTTGCCACGAGCCTGGCAACGTCGAGCCCGACCCGAGAAATCTCCCATGGCTCGGTTTTGAATGCTAGGATTAGACCCTTGTTATTCTTAAGCATGCCACATTCTCAAACCTTCAAACCCTATTATCGCTTCAAGTCGTAGACTTCAAATGCGATCGAAAAACTTTTATCAACCAATTTGAAGCATACTTTGACCATGATTCACCAAGGACCAGGTCGAAGTTGATCACTTCTTTACCGGACCATTCGACCTGTTGACGCTTAGAATCGACGTTCATACGACGTTGTTGCAGCCAGCGCAAGATCGCACCAAATCCACAACTTGGCCGTGCAGCTGGGGTAACCATAATTTAGCCATGGTAGATTGCCCTAGGCATTGTTATATCGGTAATCAATCTGCTCTTTTTAGACATGTTTTAAATACAAAAAACATATCTAAATTATGTAAAAAAAACAGAATGGTGATCAATTAGCTGCTGAGTCACTACAAGTTGAGCACCTATGCCTATGCACTGTATTTACCGGGATGTTGATTACTTGATTACTCCATGAGGTAGGTCAAGTATCCTCTGTAAATACATGGTCAGCAACCAGTTACGAGTAGTGGGGATGCCCAGCCAAGAATCAGTTGATCAGCTCACCTAGACTTTCAAGCTATGCGATATGTGACCTGAAAGACCCTCCTCTAGAGGTGGTAAATGAGGGTTGACAAGCTGGTCATAATTGTGCTACTAAATCCGCGAAACGTTGCTAGATGAAACAAAAAGGACCTATCATCCTACCGTGCCATCGTTCAGGTGCTGCGGGTTTAGGTGATTTTGGGTAACAAGACTTTGATGCTGTTATGACTGTATCTATGACTGTGGGTTAACTTTAATTTGAACATAGAAAGCAAAACACAGTACATGCAAGTTCACAATCCCAGAATCATCGTCAGGAGTGTTCCAGAAACGAAGCTGGATACGTTCAAATGTGCAGGTATGAATGTATGCATGTACCCATGTCAGGTATGTATGATTGCGTATGACATTCAGTATGCATGACTACTTACAAGTCCATACACAAAAAACATGCAATGCCAACCCTGGATTGATAAACCCCTGTTGCTTGATGAGGGGTATCTCCCAAAAGCCTTGGCTCCCCATCAAGACGATACCCCCCCCTCCAATTAATAAAGCTATGGCTTTTTAATCCGCGTTCAACATTGCACTGAAAACACAGTGCTCCAACACCCTAAATCAAACCATAGATCCAACTAAAACACCCAGATGCTCTGCCAGCCCCTCCTTCTTCATCCTGTTCTTGGTGTCCTTTTTGGCACGTCGTCCTTGCGTTGGCAACTGAAGTTAGGCCATAGGAATACAGGGCCATGATCATCGAGTATCATCAAATCATCTACAGCAAGAGTATCTGAATGAAGCAGCTTCCACTACAGGTTGGTGGTTTCAACCCCTGTGAAAGATATCAGTCAACCAACTATTTCTTAATGATTACTAGGAAAAAAAATCGTTGAAACCACTAACCGGAAGAGTATCTGAATGAAGCAGTTTCCAGCAGCATTTCGCAGTGGATGTATTCTGAAGTCTGTTGCTTCAGAGATCAAAACCGTGCCATGGAGCTTGTTGGCGGCTTCAGAACCTACCCCTATTTCGGTGCTGAAGGCGTGACTCATCCAAGTGACTCTGAATTGCTGACTGCCTGGTGCTTAGCATTGGCGGGTGGATAACGATCAAGAAATAAGCCGCCAAGGAATAAGCCGCCAAGAAATAAGCCGCCGTTGATCCTTGAAACAAATGGTTGAACAAACCTACAACCATGGTTGATGAGTGGTTATGAGTGCTTGATAGTGGTTCATCAATAGTGATTACTACTGATTGTTTTTCAACCAAACCAACCATCCAGAATACTGAGAAAACACAAACATATCAATCAAAGCATCAACCCAGTAACTTATCAAATGAAAACCTGATGTTCTCTTAGTTTCAGTGATGCGAATCAGCAACTGGGCATTGCAGCAAAGCTTGGGTGAAGCTCGGCTACTGCCAACCATCAGGGCTAACAGCGTGGGTTTTCATATCAAAAGACTAACAAGTCAGCTGGTTGCCTCTCTGAAGAGAGTTCGGCTGCTTAGTGATCAACAAGCTGGTGAACAAACTGATTATTACAAGGAACTAGCAACCAAGAACTAGCAAAGGATGTAGATGTGTTCGCACAAAGGCCCTTGAACATCATTGAACATCATTGAACATCATTGAACAACATAGTGGCGCTCAGTGTGCTATGACCGAGCCTGTCATGTCTATCTAGAACTTAAACTTACCTGATGTGGAGGGGCCCATGTCTTTTGGGGCAGCATAGCTTCTCGCTTGAATCATATCATCCCAGGTGAGCAACAAAAATCATCAAAAAAACTCCAAGCATAAGACCTTGGCCTTTCTATGGAACACGAAGATTCAGCAGCAAACACAGTGTGAATTCGAAATCTTGATCACTGCATCGAAGCTTAACCCACTGCTCTTTGACACCCACCGACCTGTGTTTAATCGGTGCATTTCCAAGTGAACTGCTCGCAGTGGAAACAAAAAAGGAGTTTCATCACTTCCAAGTTCACTGATGATTCTTCATTGTATCTACCCTGATAGCCCAAGACTCCTATCAGGGTATCCCAGCCGCGATAAGGTACGATGACGGGGACATCACTTGGGATCCCCCCTTGGGCTTGGACGATGAAGTTTCAGCGAATGCAGTGGGTTTGTTTGTGTATCTGTATGTGTGTTGCACAACTGAAGCACAGGTATTCTCTCTCTGACCTGCATGTTACATTCAGTTATTGTGTGCCTGTGTTTTATTGAATGTATTGCAATTCACTGGTACTGTACTATCAATGGACAACTACATATTCACTAAATTATATACAATGGAGGCTTCCTAAAAAACAGGGATAGTTTCCCAGTGCTATCCAGCATACCGGACGCACGAAAGACAGCGACTACCAATCAACCCCCAGTCCCTCGGGTCTAGAATTTCAAACCAGCGAAACGTCACTAAAATTGAATGGGTTTTGTTTCATCTTGAGACCCCCAAAGCTATGGTTGGTTTATTCCTACTACAAATGAACAATAAACTTGATTATAACTATATGGAGTATATCAAGTATCATGTATAGTGACATGTCTTATGTCATAACTTGACTAGTTGACTATCTAAAATATCCATGAGAAAACTAAAACATGTCTTATGTCATAACTAGTTGACTAGTTGACTACTGTATCTAAAATAACCAACTATATTAGGCTGTATGGCCATTTGACTATACAAAATACTACATAAAATGACTAGTATCATGTATTCAGCTGTATGCCTATGGGTCCAAACACGAGAAGGCGCCATGTCTGTGCCTGGTCCACTCTTCTCGCCACCCGCGCCGACCTGGAGATCGTCAACGGTCATGTAGCCCCGGAATCAAGACTGGCTGGTGGTTGAACCACCCCGTCATGAAAAATATGCGCGTTTGTCAACCAACCAATTGTTAATAACTTGGTGGCTTATAGATCCCTTGCAAAAAAAAATATCTTTAGTGGTTATATGGTAAATCAATCAAACCCAAAAACAGTAAAAACCTAAGTTAGTGGGTATAAGCCATCCAGAAGGGAAAATGAAAATCTATCAAAATGTTTGAAACCACCAACCAGCTTGAATTGCGATTAAGAATTGCCAATGGTCCAGTCTTGCTGGTAATGCTTGCTCGCCATCCCACAACCCTCTTTCACGGAGATGGGCGCCAACATAAATATGGTGGTGAATTGGAGTTCCACTGGCTGTGCTTAGCATTGTGACCATAGTCCACCTAAGTTTAAAGATCGGAATATCGGTGGTGGTACAGCCTATGGGGTGAACATAACCGTTGTTGATATCGTCAACGTTTAGCCTTGGCCGGTACAGCGTTGACGGATGTTTGAATGCCCATTAGCCAAAGGCCCCGGCCATCATCGGCAAAAGCTGTTGGTTGATCCTAATTTTGTTGAGCCGATTTGTATCAATTAAAAATGGAAAAAGGGGAGCATAACTCATGACAATCTCATAACTGCAGGAGATGTAGATGTGAGGAGCTACTACTCGTCAGAGGAAAACTATTGTCATAGTCATTGGTCTGGAATATAGTGCAATTTCATGAGATTAGCAAAATAGTCAGTCCAGTGAGTTCTCAAATCTGAAATGATCAAAGATCCTAAAATATCCTTACATGCGGTGAAACAGCTTAGAATTTGAAATACTTCCCCAAAACCATCATAGGGCACGGTCAGTGAGATCATGTGAGATCATTTGATTTTCTCAGAAGGAAGAAACGCAAAGTCTTAACTCTGACGAGATTACTTAGGATCCAACAGTTTCTCCTTGAGTTTCACCATCTGTTCAGTTGTCAGTTCTGTCCTAGTGCGGGAGCTATCGGCAAGTGGACTGCGGTTATTCCAAAGATTTGCGTCCGTGTTGTGTTCACCTAAACGTTTTCAGGAGTGATTGAAGCATTTTCAGCCCCATACAATATGCACTTGTCACGTCTTGGGAGAAAACAGCAACCGGTCCAACAAAGGAGCGCATTGACTGCGGGTCAGCTCCCCTGATGAAATAGACCCATATGAATCCAAAAATCGCATGCTGCTCAGCATGAAATGACCTCGGATTCCAACATAATCAACAGCAGAACCAACTCGATTTTCGGGGAACATGCGCTGAATGCTATGATCACACCAACCAAAACCTGGATCCTCATGGCAAAGTCGTCATACTGGGCTCCACACGCGCTTCAGGCGGTACTTTGGCTCGAACTTCTTCATCTTCTCCAAATTCTCGTAGATCAGTCCTTGGCTGTGGGTCAAAACCCAATCAGATTTCAACACAAATATCAGAACGAACTGTTTCTGGGTTGATTGTTAACCACATTAGCTTGCTTGGTCAAGAGCCAATTTGCCACTATTATTGACCATTACTACACCCTGACAAAAGTTTTTCCTCTTGCGGTTTGGGGCCAAACCCTTTCCCAAAGACTCCTGCGCAGGTCTGTCCAGATAGGCTGATGTGTGCATCGTGGATCAATGTTTTTTGCCTTAAAATGATTTTGATTTAATGGAACCGGAAATTCGATCCACTGCGCATGCCAATCAAAATGAGGGTCATTGTTGCTCCGCCAGACTAATACCAGCAGTTCTGTTCATCAGGGTCACGGATCACGGGGGAAAAACTTGTGTCATGCTGATGTATTAACCACTAATCAATTATCTATATATATATAAATATATATATATATTTACTTATTTATTTATTCATTTACACTAATAACAGTTCTTAATCAACTAATATCAATCATTGACAGACTATGAGCCACCAATCAACAATCATTCCCCAAATGATTAATTAACTATAATCAACCACTACTTCATGAGTCATTACCTACTCAGTCACCACTTCACCACTCATCCATTGCTTGGTACATCACCCCCCGACCACCCCGGGACGGGTCCGACGGGACCCACCCCCACAACGGACTCAGCGGGTCAAGGCACCGAAGCCGCTGCTGCGACCGCCGCCGAAGGCGGTCTTGAAACTGAAGAGCTGAATGCATTGCACGTCATGGACCTTGTACCTGCGCTCGAGCGCACGCACTGCGGGAAGTTGAGCATGGACGGACATGGTTGATGACTATGGTGGATGATAATGGTTAATAGTAATGGTTAACATTTTCATGGATAATGGTTGCGAAGTTAGGTATTCAATAATGATTGGACTAGGGTTAGTTGGTTAGGTATTCATTTTGATAGTAATAATTACTGGCAATAATTGTGGTATCATTCAACTAATGGTTACTCAACTATAGTTAACTAAAAATAATCGTGAATAAGGGTCATTAAGGATTACATTCATAGTTATTAGGCGATTAAGAGATGCCATTGAACAAGCTAGTTGTATCTACTGCCTGGTAGCCTAGTTACAAACTGAGCTAGTAATGGCTGGTGAGCTGCGCTGCAGTGGCGAGCCCCACCCATGACTTGAACCAAAGTGCCAGTCATCACCACTGCCATGTAACAAAGGTAGTGCCATAGTGGTTGTAGTTTGTTGCCACAGCCATATAGACCACCCATCCTGCATAGGGACATCCCCCAAAAATACTGTCCAAATGGCTGCGGCTTGCATCTGTGGCTTGGTCAGCCACCAGCCAGAAAACCAAGCATTTTAAGTTTGTAATTACAAACCTGTATACATACTGGAACATATACCTGGAACATATACCTTTCTGTAAATAAGTTTTATCCTATGCTGGGTTTATCCCAAATTAAAAAAAACAAATAAAAGCACAAACTGTAATTATCCAATGAATACACATATGTATACATGATATATCAATATGGGTGTTTCTCAAAATAGGGGTACCCCCATATAAACCTCTATATATACCGTGCTATGGTTGTTGGTTCTATCCTATGCTGATGCTGAGTGCACCAGTCTCCCGGTCTCCCCGGTCTTGCGCGGCACATGCTTCGCAACTTCTCGGCGAGATCCTTCTTGGAAACCTTGGAACCAGGTAGTCTGCAAGGTGCCCAGTGGTTGATTGACTTAGAAGGGGTACCAACTATATAGCTATGGGTTCATATTAACCAACTATAATAACCAACCAATGGTTTAGCTGGTGAATGATAGGGGATAACAACTAGCAACTATAGGGGATATACCAGCTATATATGGCTATGGGTCAAGCAGTTAAACAACCAACGTTCATGGGGGATTTCCACCAACAATTTCATAGGGAAACAATGGTCAATGATGGGAACCAGGGGCACTAAGGGTGAACTGACCCACAGCCAGATTAATCAGCTGCACTAATGATGGTTGATGATGGTTCCTGCAAGTTATCATGGTCCCTGATGGTTAATGAGGGTTGATGATGGTTAGGGATGATTGATGAGGGTTCCGGCAATTTATCATCTTAAGTGATGCTTTATCATGGTTCATAATGGTTGTTGATGGCTGATAGGTTGATAATGGCTATGGGCTATAACTATAACCATAGTTGACTTAGGAGCTGGTGAATGATGGCCAATGAAGGTTGTTCATGACCATTGCCATAGTTGACTCAGGTTAAAGCTATGGTAACCAGCAGCTTTGATACACATATAACTAGCTTGTTACGTTGAATGTCGAACCTTCATCAACTTCGGACCGGGGCCGATCCCTTGTGAACTCATCAAGCCAACCTAACCCTCAGTAGCTAAACCATGTATCACCAAGTAGCAAAGCCTACTTCACAAAGAATAATCAACTAGTAATACCTGTCAAATTCACCTACAGTGATTGTTATACCTGTCACTAACAATTCCTAGTTGATAACCCTAGAGTTAGTGATAGGTCTTACTAGTATTACCAGGAAGCAACCAAACAACTAGTCGACTTCCCTAAGCCTCATCATCGATCACCAACCGGCCCCCACCCATCGAATTCACCTGGAAAACGTCGGGATTTTCAGCTGGTTGTGCCACCCGAGCGCAGCCAAGGCGCGTTGGCCATTCCGGGGTGGATCACGTCCAGGACAAACTGCTTGCGTCCCAGCAAGGGGTTGTTCTGGAACCTCGTCGCCGCCGGGTTTCACCCCGGGATCCAGCGGGGAACCGTTGAGATTCACTGGGGGGTTCGACCTAGCCATAGTGGACCCAAGAAATGGTTGGTTACTGAAAATGATTGACATAAAGGATGATTGGGGAGTAGCCTTATTTTGAGAAACACCCATCTGAGGATGGTCAGTAGTGGCTAAAGCACGACCAATGTTTGTTGGTTGGTTCATGGCAAATAACTATGGTTGTTAGGTGATTAATGATGATTGTGCCCAAGGGTTGTTAGTAGTGGCTAATGATGCTTAAGCCATAGTGGTGACTATTCTGGGTAATCATGGCATTCTGGTTTATAAGCTGGTCAAGCATGATCAATAAGAATGCTTAATAAGGTGATGTCGGCCTTCGCAAGATTCAATTACAGTAACAACTCTGAACAAGACTGACCAGTCTTTGAGGTGGACATGTCAACAACATTCGACAACTAGCATGTGCTGATACTTTCAACAAAAAACACAACTGCTTTCAATGTGTGCAGAAAAAGAAAGGAAAACCAAAACACACATGTGGTTTACTAATAGTAACACCCTACTAGAAACTACAGTAGCTTCACTTATGGGTAGTACCCGAAAAATCCCCAACGAAGTGAGGGTAGCAAAAAGTGCTAGCGAAGTCTGTGGTTGACGATCGTCCCAAGAGCCCACCAAAGCATCAGCCTCATCTTAAACACTAATCGTCTCAAGCATGGTTTATGAGCAATCTAGGTACAAGTACGGATGGTGCATGTATACACTCAACCTGTGTATATACATGTATATTTTTTGTACGACTCTATGGTGTGTATCAAGATATAAACACTATATAATTATATACACACATGTCTGCATAAAGATTCAAAACATACACACACAAGCAGAGTGTAGCGTTTGGCATGCCCACCACTTTGCTGGCTAGGCAAACCAACTCCGTGTGGAACTGGACGTGGCTATGATTGCAATATCAATGGAAGGGGTGGTTACAAATATATACACACATCCTCCATCCTCATTTCTTGATGATTGGATATGATTGGCTGGTTTATGGTCAAAAAAAAACATCTCTTGCAAGGTGGCCCCCCCTATAGTTACATGATGTATGTTCCATTTGCTTGGTAGTTCCACTAGTCCATGAACTGGGCCCACCATGTGGTGATTGGTTCATTTTCTCCGCCTCACTGTTGTCCCCATGGCGTCCCAGGCACTTGCGCGTCCGCACGGTGAACTCAGACATGATGGGATCGAATGGTGCGACTGGCGGTCCCTCTGTGTGTTCCCTTGAGCCAGGGGCGGGCGCGAACGTGGCCAAATCGTGGCGGTCAATGTTGGGACTCGCGGTAGGATCGAACGCAAAGGTGTCCAAGTCCTGAGTCCTGACTCTAACCACTGCCCTGTGCTTCCAGTTTACCATGAAAGTAGGTAAGCAACAGCAGTTTCAAGCTGGTAGAAACCAGCTTGTAACCTACAAATCTTCATAACTTGAAGCATCGGTCTGACTACAACCAGGGTTCTTATCCACTTGGCATCCGATGATCCTCACAAGCGGCTCTCAAGAGTCCTGCTTCTTCAACTTCCTCTCCCAATGGGCTGCCAACCACGCCTGCCAGTTCCAGACACCATCAAACCGTGAAATCATCCATAGCCGCCAAGCACGCTGGTTAAAGCTGCAGTTGGTGGTCCTGGTGGCTTTCCAACCTCTCAAAGTGAACTGATCTTTACCATCATTTGGTAGGCCAGAAAGGGGTACCCCGGGCTCCAAGCAGCTCCCTCCCAGCCACCATCACCGTACATATCCGTGTCAAGGGATTGGGGGGGCTATGACAATAACCTGAGTGGGAATAGTATACACACACGCGTAGGCATATACTCTAGATGCCATGTGACATACAAATATGTTGTACCTGAACTGCAACAAAAACACGCACCATATATATATATATATATATATATATACACACTGTATTATATTATATGATATTAATGTATATATTTATTTGTTTGTTTATTTAAATCAAAATTATACATATGTTTATCTAAATATATTTATATATATATATACACATACATTAATGTGTATCTATCAATCAACTGAATGTATTTGCAACATATCCCGAGCTGCGTCTTGCAGCGGGTACAGTAACCCAGCATCAGCAATCTCTGGATGTACCGTGGTGACCTGTCTGTCGCGCTCAAGAGCTGCACGCAAACAAAAGACCCACACATGCTAGGTCAGAGGTACAAAACCTCTACAAAAGCTAGCAATTCAATGGAGAGTCACGTGTTTTTCAGAAAATTGACATCAAAAACCAATGAAACATGTTAGTTAACCAACCATTTGTCAATAATTACAAGGGAAAATACAAAATGCACCAACCAGTACTGGAAAGTTACTCAGTTGATATTTCGAAACGGATGAGTTACTCAGAATGATCTCCTGGGAGATCAACCTATTCTTAACTTAGCGTCGACGAGTATCAATAAAACCAACCTGGCGGGTGATGCATTTCATTAACCAATATGACTGGAACGCACGACTACCATGGCCCCAGTCATCTTTTTTTGTTTGCAGACCATCTCCCGCTGACCTGAAGTGAGTCCATAGCACGAAAAGGCCAGAAAATGGCCAGTTGGGTCGTCTAAACCAAGCTGTGAAACTGTCAGGCAGGAAACCTCGCAACGACAAACCCAGCGGAGTCCCTGCTGGAATGTCACTTGTAACCCATCATCTGTCTCACTTCAGAATACTTCTTATGGAGGTCCGCAGGGATCAGAGACACGGCCAGTTTCGCACTTTTCAAATCATCTGCATCCTTGATGCGGCAAGGATGCAATGAGTCGATCTTGCTTCAGATTGGCGGCTGGTGCTTAGTGGGTGCGCTTGATAGTTGGATAAGCCAAAGCTGGTGACGTTCAATGATGGTGATAACAAATCAAGTCTATCTGCGAGCTGGACTTTATGTGAAGTTCCCCGGCATGCTATTCCGGCAGGCTTTGCGGTGCTTGTGCTGAAGAACTTCCATGGCAAAATATCCATGACCAGGCATTAGATCGGTCAGGAATATCTCCTGTTCAGCAATCAGGGTACTGGTGATATAGCAATCAGGCATGATCGAATGACAGGGTACCCTGATTGCAATCAGGCATGAATATCCATAGCAATCAGGGTACTCCACGGGATAACAGCGTTTTCGATACGGTCTCCTGTTGGTCTAGCAGTTGAGATTTGTTGGTTAATAATCAGCTATTCATGATTTGTGGGTCACTTTGTTTCTCAAGTCATAGGGGTGCCCCCAAATCATCCATGCATAATCAGCTTTAATAACAATCCACCCATAACTTTGGGGTACCCTGTCATGACTTGAGAACCCAACATAGAACCCAACATATAATAGTTGGTTGACCAGTATTGTGGGTGATTATCCCCTATTATTATCAATTACAAGTAGTGCTATTATCATTATCATTATTATGATAATCCCGTATTATTATCAATTACAAGTATTATCATTATCATTACTATCACTTGGTGGCTTTTAGATCCCTTGCTAAAAATATTTTTTTAGTGGTTATATGGTAAACCAATCATATCCCAAAAACACTAAAAACCTAAGTTAGTGGGTATAAGCCATCCAGATGATAATCCCGTAGTATTATCTTATTATCAATTACAAGTAGTACTACCGTAACCATTACAATCCCCGTCATGACTTGAGAAACCACAAGCATCTTTGGATCACGACCGGGTGGGCATCACCTCCGAGGTCGCGCAAGACTCTGATCTGGTTGGTGGTTGGTCACCATCCTGTCATGAAAAATAGGTTCAACTATGATAATCATGAGGGAAATAACCAAAATGTTTGAAAGACAACATGTGGTGGTTAAAAATGCATTGCAAATAATGGTGTCAACCAAGTGTTTGTACATAATTAATCGGGCTACTAGGGTAAATAACACATGTCTAAAACCACCAACAGAAAATGTTTGTCAACCAACCAACCATGGGCTAACTGGGGAAAATAGAAACAGTTTGAAACCACCACCCAGTTATTCATGATTATCCTCTGGTTGATTGTATAATTAACTTGGCAAAGGAGCACCATTTGGGTCAACCAACCATTTTGTTGGTAGTTACATTTGGGAAAATAAAACATGTCAATCAAACCACCAACCAGTAATATATTTCTCATCCCAGCGATATACCAGCGGTATCTAGCCATAGCTTGTTACATGAACATATCTGAGTTCATAGGGATTCTTAGTTCATCCCAGCTTTACACATCACATGCTGGGACGGGATACCAGGTACCACCACACCAGCTGTACCCCGCTTACCAGCCTTGAATCTCAGCATACTTGGACCCACCGCGAAGGTGACTGCTTTAACCATGTTGCATTTACCGTGCTGCCCAGAAGGGGTTGGTTCACCAGCTCGTAGGGGGTGGTTCACCGATGGTTGATGATGGTTGATTCATGGTTAAGTGGTGGTTAATTGATGGTTAACCGATGGTCAATGATGATGAATTGATGCTTAAGTGGTGGTTAACTGATGGTATCTGAGGGTTCATGCATGGTACCATGGTCCCAGGGAACTATCCCAACTCACATCCAGGGGGTTATAACGGCGCTTATGCCATGCTTAGCTATCTCCGGGATCCAGCTGTACCAAGGATCATTGGTGTGGTTCACGGGAAAAGCTTCACCGAGAGCTAGTGCGTCCAGGCCTTGGCAGGGAAACACACGAAGGGATGGTGGTAGCAGGCGGCAAAGGTTTGATATTGACGTATATATATATATATGTATTTGTAAATATATATATATCCATATGTACAAAAAAATACTATGCATACATATGTGTATTTAAATATAAATATATATAAATAAATATATATATATATGTATAGCTGGTTGGTGGTTTCAACCCAAAAAAACATTTTAGTCAACCAACCATTTGTCAATTACCAGGGAAAGAAACATGTTGAAAACCACCAACCAAATCAGCTATGTATATAAGCACTGTATGAAGATGAATTTATTCACAAAAAATATACATATATCCGACGTGGATCTGAATGATCATTGAACAAATAATGCATATACAATATCTACGTACCAAACGCTCGATCGCCTCAAAAGGTATCTCTTTCTCTCTCTCTCTCTCTCTCTATTTATCTATCTATCTATCTATCTATCTATCTATCTACCTGTCTATCCGTTTATCTGTCTATCTGGCGCGCCCGTCTATCTATCTGTCAATTAATCTAGTTTAATTAATCGATCTAATTCATCGATATGTTCATCAATCTTTCTATGTATCTATCTATTTATCTACCTATCGATCTATCCATCTATCCATCTAATCTATCCCATTTATCGAATCTATCTAATCTAGCTATCCTATCTGTCCTATCTATCGTTCAATTCCATCTGTCCATCTGTCTGTCCATCTGTCTGTCTATCTGTCTGTCTATCTATCTATCTGTCCTGCCTATCTATCTATCGATCTATCTATCTATTTATCTATCTATCTATCTATCTATCTATCTATCTATCTATCTATCTATCTATCTAATCTATGTAATCTATGATTATTCTGTCGATTGGTGTTTATTTCTATCTGTCGATCTATTTATCTATCTTTCGTCTATATATCTAGCTAGCTACATCATCTAGTGGATCAAACCTATCTGATCTATGCAATCTATCTTAAATATCTACTCTATCTATCCTATGTATCCCATCTATAGTTCTATCCATCTGTCTGTATGTCTGTTTATCTGTCCATCCATCCATCTAT
Source organism: Symbiodinium kawagutii (assembly GCA_009767595.1). Classification (NCBI taxonomy): domain Eukaryota; class Dinophyceae; order Suessiales; family Symbiodiniaceae; genus Symbiodinium; species Symbiodinium kawagutii. The sequence continues at coordinate 435,839 of VSDK01008515.1, forward strand.
CTACCTATCTATCGATCTATCTATTCATCTATCTATCTGTCTATCTATCTAGCGAACTAACCCATCTAATTGATCTAATCTATCTAATCTATACAATCTATCTAATATATCTATTCTATCTATACTATGTATCCCATCTATCGTTCTATCCATCTGTCTATCTGTCTATCAATCCATCTATCTTCCTATCTATCTATTTATCTCCCCCTCTAAATGTACATATATATATATACACATATTTATCTATCTGTCTATCTATCTAGCTAAACTATCTAATCGATCTAATCTATATAATCTATGCAATCGATCTAATCTATCTTTCCTATGTATTCCATCTTTTGTTGTATCCATCTGTCTATCTGTCTATCTATCCATCTATCCATCTAAATATATATATATATATATTTATCTATTTACGGATACATATATGAATATACATGTATGTATATAAATAAATAAACATATATATATATATATATACATATATGTATACATATATATATATATCGATACGGACATGGTGAAACCGAGTAAAAACGATTCACAATTGCAATCATCCCAGGCCAGGATTTCAACCTCTGATGGGCAAACCACGTCAGTTGCACAGCCCCTTCCCAGCTGCAAGAAAGGACTGGATGTCCATACAAGGTGGGCCCCGTTCATCAGCTATAACTTGGGTCATAACTAGGGTAACTACCAGTTATGGATAGTTATGGTAGATATATCTATAGTTAAATGGTTTTATAAACCAAGTTACAATTGGGGGGGGCCACCTAGACGGAGGTTCTGTGCAAAGAATCCCTTGAAACGACCCCTTTTTGCAGAGTCAGGGAGTGCATCCCAGCAATTGTACAGAGAAAAAACAAGCAAAACAATGTTAGAGATATCAACGAGCGGTCCTTATGACGGGTTTCAACGAGTCGTCAAAAACCTTGTCCCCCTCGTGTACCATCATGAACATTTTTTTCCAACTAGTACTGTTTCTTATTATCCTCAATTAGATCAGTCGGCATACATGTACACACAACAACAAAATGCATCAAAATGCTCTGTATGCTTCGCATAGGGCCTCATGGCTTTTTTTTTATCCTCAGCGAGACATGAAAATGCACTGCGAAAAGCTCCCTGATCCGCGACCAAAACACTGTGATTGAGGCCGTAAGGTCCGTTGATGTCTTCGTTTTTGGCAGATTGCAGGATGCGCTGTCGCGCAGCTTCCGTGATTTCGTGGTCAAAGAGAAAATTCAGAATCTTTTCCTTGGCAAAAGCAGCTACCATGTGGGGGTTTCTCAAAATAGGGGAACCCCAAAAATGGTTGGTTTATTGCCATAAATGGTTAACCGTGGATGATTTGGGGGGTCCCCTATTTTCAGAAACACCCATATGAGCGATGGCCCCGACCGTTCCACTGGCACATTGATTTTTGTTGATTCAGCGATGAGTTCGAGCAGTTTCTGGGGGTGAACAAAGCCTCTGATTGGTGGTTGAACCACCCCGATGAAAAATATTGGTCAACTAAGCATTTGGGGATTTCTCAAAATGGGGAACCCCTAAAATGATTGGTTTCTTACTTTTAGTTGTCAACCAAGCATTTGTCAATAATTACTAGGAAAAATAAGAAATGTGAAATAAACCACCAACCAGCAATTGTTTCACCCTTATTGTTGGTTGTGATCCCCTATTATTAACAAATATTCATGGATATATTGATTATGGTTAACCAGAACAAGGGGAGCTCTTCAGGAGGGGTTTCTTTTTGATCCCTCCAAAATATCTACCTCTTCTGGTCTGGTAAGTCGTCGTTAAGCCATGTAAATGAGTAGAAACATGTAAACATCATAAGCTCACCGAAAAACAATGCCACCAAGACCAAGCATGTTGAAAATGGATGTGATACCTTACAGCCAATCAGTGAACTTCTCGGGCATACTCCAACCGGCTGAGATTGGACGGGTGAACACTTGTTCAACAGCGGTCGATTGGTTGGTCTCTGATGTTGAAATGTTTTCCAATAAGCTTAGCCATCAGAAATATGCCTTGATGTCGAAATACATTGTCTATCTCAACATAATTGGTTGGTCTCTGATGTCTCGGCAACATTTTTTCAAATATGAGGGTTTCTCAAATCATCCAATATTAACCATTAATGGCAATAAACCAACCATTTGTGGGGATCCTGCGATCCAATTCCCATGGCCACGTTGAAGTATTTGGATCTTTCCTTAGCCGTGAAATGTTAACCAACGTTAATATTGGAACCCTATGGTTGATAATGGTTAAATATTAGCCGTAAAATGGTTACAGTAATCAATTGAAAATGTTTTTTTTTGCAGCCCTATGTTAACCATTTTCAATTGATTAACCATTCTATGAGATTCGTAACTGATCAATAAAGCATGGTTGCTTATGTAGCTTTGTCAGATAAACCAATATCAATCATTATGAGCTGCTTCGTAAACCAAGGTTAATCAACCAGTTGAAGCAACACCCTATTAAAGCCCCATCAAAAAAAAGCCCAGTTGCCATGGTTGCATCAAAATCAGCGGATGAACGTATGAAGTCCTTGGAGAGCTGGAGCTTTCTCAAGTCACAGGGAACTCCAAACATGGATGAAAGCTATGGCTATGTTGGTAAAATGGATAAAAGCTTTCTGTCAAGCATAAAAGCTTTCTGTCAAGCTATTGGATGATAAACAGGCTATGTTGGTTTATGTTGGTTTATGTTGTCTTATGTTGGTTTGTGTTGGTCTATGTTGGTTTATAGGTACTAAAATCATTGATATCGGATGATATTTGGGGGCACATTCATTCTGAGTGTTTCTCAAATGAGCCCATCGAGTCATGTTGTAGATGAATGGTTGTTGAATGTGCCCCTCCGTTTAGAATATGCCAGATGTTGGGTATCGACAAGGATAGGGATGCAGCCATTTGTTTAAAGTGCATTACTAGGATACGTTCATGATCTATGACAACGAGGGTAAAACTCTGTTGGCTAAACGATGAAGAGTTCCGAACTGTCGATACTCACGATACCGTTGCGTAGGATACGTAGTTATACATATGATTGGTGGAATCACTCAAACAGGAGTGGTGATAAGTAGTTTTCCAATGGATGATGGTAACCCAACCACTGGTCCCTCTAAATGATCTAGAATCCAAACGTCAAGATTGATACTTTCTCTATATACTAAAATGATTAACTTGGGATGTCGGGTAGCGCCATCGAACCATTTGGCTTCCCAACAACTACTCTCCCTGGCTTTTTCGCCCTCTGGGTGTGTGATAACCCCTGTGTGACGTGCCAGAAAAAATCATGATATCCTGGTTGGTGGTTTCAATCCCTATGAAAAGTATTAGTCAACCAACCATTTGTTAATAATTTCTAGGTAAAATAATTAATACATGTTTGAAACCACCAACCAGTACATCATGGTGAATATGAACATCTCAACCCATACCGATGAAAGAATGTGAATCCCAGTAGTGGCATGTAGTGGCCATATTCTTAGTCAAACAACGTTTGCCATTGGTAGCAAAGCAATTCACAATCCACCGTTTGTATTTGGTTTGCCTGTCGCAAATGTTGATTTTCATTGCAGTTTCTAATTGATTTGCCGGGATACTGGTGTTTCTCCAAAAATATGGACACCCCAAAATTATCCAATCTTACTAGTCATTTATAGCAACAAACCGACCATTTTTGGGGTTCCCTATTTTCAGAAACCCCCATATCCATCAAAACTGAACAATTGTGTCAATCATGCAATATAAGTGAGGAACTGCTATCTGAGGCTATCCTCTCGGTAACTCCCTCACTAAGGTGTCTCCCTAAGTCAAATGCTGAAGTTTGATCATCCCTAACACAAGCATCAATCATTAACCATCATCAACCAACAAATAGCCATCAATACGCCATTTCTTCACTGTTACTTAAGCATCATCAATGCCCAGTGACCATCTATCACTATGAGCCCAAGATCATGCCCCGCCAACTCACCAGCGGTGGTGAAGCTTCAACTCACCCTGTGACCCGCGCGGCCGTGAGTCTTCGTATCTGACGCTCAGTACGTCATCGCCGGCGACTTCATAGGCCTGAGACGCGAACGAACGACTGGATGGCCGGAGGCCCAACACTGACGGCCAGAGATATCCTACAGCACCAACAGCACTGACACAGCCGAAGATCACCAATATAAACGGTTCTGGTGAATCTCAGCTGTTAGTTCATTGCTCTTGACTATAAACCAAACAACACCCAATGATCACGGGATGAGAATAATGAACTAACAGGAGACAATGAATATTATGGGTTTACAATTATGTATGATGTTTGTTTGTCAACCATGTCAGGATGAGAATATGAAGCAAGAAGTATCACAGAGTTGACAAACAAACATAGTTTCTATTGGAGCGATCAAGACAAAAGAATGAACACCTGGGATTGTCATTCAAGTCAACCTACTGTATGTCAACCATGTACCTCAGCAAAAACTTGAAACTTACCTCAGTATGACTGGTTGATTGTTGAACCACCCCCCTAAACACATTGATCAATCAACCTACTAACGGAAATATTTGGGAAAATTAAGAGTCAATCAAACCACCGACTAGTAGTTGGTCGAAGGTGATTGTTAATTAGTTATTGTCCCAAATCATCAACCACTTCAATTCATTCCAAACTAGCTATCATCCCCTAATGGCTATTGGTGGCTAGAATCCTTTGTAACAAATACTATTAAATGCACCAACCAGATCTGGTAGATTCAAGAAGTCCAAGGACTGCATCTAGCAACTCTAGTACGTCCCCGAATCAGCTCCCACCGTCCATGTACGTCAACGGCTCTCAACTTGTCGGAGGAACCGAAGCAACACATGGCCCCAGCTGTTGGTGCTGGACCTACAACTACTATGAGTTGGACAGCAACCATAAGCGCTCCATGATTGATGTCTGTTGGCTCCCCCTTGGTTGGAAATAGCTTGAAACGACGCCATGTGGTGATCGGCTCGGCTTGAATTACCATGCTGCGAAGCAAAATCAACCCACCCTTCACCACCCTTCACCATCACTAGCCATTCACTACTTGGATGTGCACCCCCACTCGGTAAGTGGTCACTAACCATGGTTTCTAGGGGTTATAAGCTACCTTATAGGGCTTATAACCATGGTTATAACCCCAGCTGCACATCCAAGTACCCATTCTTATGAAGCTATTGGCTTCAAACGCGCCTCGGAAAGGCTCTTGAAATCAACCCATCATTTCTTCCCTGCCCCAAGAATCGAACACGGCGTCAGGCTCCATGGCGACGCCGGTCGTCCCTTAAGCAACCACCAATCAACATTAGGAAACTGCGAGGAACTTGGGGGTACGACATTTGGGTCTCAAGTCATAGGAGTACCCCCTGTTACCATCCTTTCATCGACCATTTATAGCAATAAACTCCAACAAGAACTTTGGGGGTTCTCAAACTCACTTGAGAAACCACCATGTAGTAGTTGTCTAACCATAAGTTTGTTGGTGATTTTCCCCTATCAATCCGTACAGTGTTGCAGCAATGCCTATCAATCCCTGTGAATCCCTATCAATCCTTGTTGATCCCTGTTGATCCCCAAACATCTAATATTAATCCCGATCAGTCCCTATTGATCCCTATCCTGATTGATCCCTACTAATGATTAACCTGTTAGTAACTAATGATTGATCCCTACTAATGATAATCCCTACTAATCCTGATTGGTAACTAATCCCTGTCAATCCCTCTTATTAACAATTCATTGTAGCACACCTCAAGCCATTGAACTGCACCCCAGCCCCCCCCCCCTTCAGCGCTCCTGGGACATAGACTGTACGACCGGCCACATGGTTTGTGCCATCATGGGCACTCCCAGGAACGGCCCCATCTGCTGGATATGTGCTGGAGCCAAGGGGTTCCCAGGTTCAGCTCCTGTCCGGTGAGATTTGGACCTAAGGATCAGCCATGGCTATGGGTTAATAGTAACCAACAACAATGGTGAAACCTAGCTGGTTAATGGTTACTAATAGGGTATAATAAGCAACAGTACCAGGGGATATACCAACTATATATGGCTATGGGTTGATATTAACCAACCAATATTGGAGGATAATAAGCAACAATAGTAGAGTAAACCATGGTTAATGATAGGGAAACCAGGGGTACACATATGGGTGTTTCTCAATAGGTGGAGTACTCCCAAATCATTCACTATTAACCATTTATGATAAGAAACCAACCATTTTTTGGGTCCCCTATTCTGAGAAACCACCAAATACCTAAGGGATTTTGAAGTGTATATAGCTATTCACATAAAATATGAACACAAGGACCTATAGAGGATCATAAAATACTGTATGTCATGAATGTGCTTGAAATAAAAATTGGACAGAATTCGGTGCAAGACAACGGTATGCCAATTTTCTATCAGTAAATACATGATATGCAACTCATATGATTATGTCAATATCTAAATGTCAATAGACAAACTAGATGTACCTAGGGAATCCTTAATAGATGTATTATATACCTGTGTTCGTTTGTTTTAATCAAGCCCCAAAAAAGCGGATTCACGATTCCAAATATATTAAAGATATATTGTATATGCAAATATATGCAAATATGACATATTCATATACGTCTGTATTTGCGTGTCTATTCATTGGCGTTGTACTTACACAAAATCCTTCAGAAGGAAATGCAATGGTTTTCTTGTTAAGCGTGCTGCCAACAAGCTTCTATGGGTCAATTCAAATATCCCCTACATACAAGTCCGCTCTTTCGTTTTGGAATCATGGCTGTTGACGGTAGTCATCATTGTCGACACCCTGAAGTGTGGCCGACTGCAGATCTGTTCAGCAGCATTTCAACCAACACCTCTTCAGTCAACTGGTTGTGCAAAACGTTTTTGTTGCTTGCCGAATATGTCCCAATTATGTAGGAGAAGAATCTATGCAACGGTGCCTTCACTAAAGCTGGAACCTGAATAATCGTTTTTTCCAGAGATGAGATTGTTTGCCTTGTGGCTATTCCCATGGAAGACTTCAATAATCACGTGTATCAGGTGCAGAAAGCTCCCACAACAGGCAACACACAGCGGCTTTTCAACATTTCTCGTCTGCACCACGGCACAACTTAGTACTCATGCCATTCACAACATCCACAATCAGCCATGTTGGAGGTTGCATGTGGCATCCAGGCTAGTGATATCCCAATGTATCCCACGGCAGTGCCCTGGTGCACACGGCCAAACCGCTCGTTCCGAGGGCAGTTACAAGTGATTCACTACCAACTGAAGGTGCCAGTGGCTACCAACCATGGATACAGGGGCGAGTTCACCAACTCTCTTAGGCAATTTGCCATGATTATTTCCCAGTTAAAGTTATAACCCCAGCTGCACATCCAAGTGGAATTCCCTTTTTTGTTGCGTTGCTTTGAAAACCGTATGGCTACATGTAGGGCCCAACAAATGCCTAACACTGACCCACAGGCACCCAACTTCACAAACATTTCCCTAATATATAGACCCCAAAGCAAGGCCGATATACCTTGGAGACAATGCGCAATGACTCGTAATGTGTGCCTTTATAAGAATGAATGTTATCGTTCCTGGAAGCGCTACTCTGCTCATATGGTGCTTTCTCAAGTCACAGGAGTTCCCCTACATCATCTAACATTAGTCATGTATAGCAATAAACCAACCATAACTTGGGTCCTCAAGTCCTGGCTTGCCGAACCTCCATATTAGTCTTCTTGCTGGTGCATTGTTCCTCACTATCCCCTATGTTTAACCACATTGAACCACTATAATCCCTCATAAAACCATAAAAATCGAAGAAATTTGCGACTGCTGGCATTCGACCAACGCCCACGCGCTCCTCGATGATGATAAACATACGCCGAAGCCACCCTTAGGAGATCGGCTCTGGGAGTTGACGAGTCGGTGGGGGTGTCAGCGTTGAAGGTTGCGGGATGGGGAGGTGCCTGGCGCCATCGGGTAACCAATGACCCACCAAAAAATGATCAGTTTACGAATAGAAACCAGGCTGGTTGACGCAATGGGGTGCCAGGAAATGGCAAGTGGGACATACCCTGACGGTTGACCCTCAGTGGTGGCTGAGGCACATTCCCTAGGCTTCCAGGCGAACTCATGAAATAAGAGCTGATAACCACCCCACTTAGAACTAGTTGGTAGAAACCAGCAATTCGTTACCTACTATTGGCTGGTAACTGGAAGCATAGGGAATGGTTATAGTGGGTAGTTCCAGACATGCTACTCATTTTAAGACTGGCAAGGTCCTCTGTGACTGGTTTCTCTGTGACAAACAAATTGACTTCACAACCTGGTTGTTGTCATACTATGGTGACTCATGATGCAACCATCCCATGACACAATAACCACTATGATTATTGACACTATTGGTTCTGTGATAGCCACTCATCAGGGTTTTCCTGGCTGTCAATACCATGTACTTGGAGACATTTTTTTGGCACAGGATGCGCCACTGGGGTTGCCAGAGCCTAGGAATTCATATTGGGGTATCATTGCAGAATTCCGCTATTCCACTCATCTCTGTGCCCATGTCTTAGTGGGAGTTCTCACATTCCATGCGAGCCGTCCAATCATGTGACTGAATAGACAACATGCTAACATTCTGGTTGGTGGTTTCAACCCCTATGAAACATGGCAGTCAACCAACGCTCCGGACCCCTCTGGACGAGCGCCCGCCTTGTTTTTTTCCTAGTGCCACAGCCATGCGTTGACCAATAGTTGTTTCCCACCACATGTCGTTGTGTGATCGCATCTATAATGGAACAATTGGTGGAATCTAGGCATGGTCATCAGCCTTTCATGGATGTAGATGCGAACCAATTGTCATATGTTGCAAACCAAGTTAGCCAATCATGAACCAATCAATAATCACACAGTGGTGTTCGCTATCATTAGTAGGTGGTCCTAGCAGAGAAGATCCCTGGAATCATCTATATTTGCTTAAATCAGTCTGTTGTTTTATGCAAACCTCTGGTTACCAAGCAGTGTCCGTACTGTATTAATCAAAAGTCTTGTTAAACAATAAACAAACATTCAAGCTTTTGACATATGGGACCATCCATACATTCGTAGAAACCTGATACACACAACCCATGTGGATATAAACCAAAGAGGATCCAAAGAGGAAGGTCTTCATACTGGTGAGCAAAGAATTAAACCAACACATTGTCAACCAACATCAGATCATCAACTTCCCATTTACTTCGAACCTAGTGGAACACTTGTCAAGTCAACATCAAACCTGAGGATTTGAGCCGCTACAGACTATTTGATGGCTCCGGACCCTCAAACATGGTGCATGAACACAGAAGTCTGAACGTGACCATGATGCGTGACAACGAGCGTCAACATGCCCCACCCAACCCCATCCCCCAGACCCTAACCCACAACGAAGCAAGATGCTGTGACGGGTGCAAGAACCTCA